>SSNR01000008.1:3655525-3687695 GCA_006937965.1 Callopanchax toddi | reverse complement strand
GGGGGGGGGGGGGGGGGCGCATTTAAATTGCATTTCAGTTCAAAACAGTAGAAAAACAATAAAATATCCCTGACTAAAATTTGACAGACTCTAAAGTACAGTACTTTATTATTTTATTTATTCATTTTAAGTACAATTTCAGAAGGGTATTGTTTTAAAATAATTATAATCAAAGATTTCCACCATGTGGAAACACGGTATGAGTGAATAGTATTTTGCAGTGCTGTGTTCAAACTGACCCACTGTCTTGCGACACTTCTGCCTCGGTTTTAATGCGGGATTCGGGTCAGGTCTCTATCCGAACTGTGTGCCTATACGGCGAGGAAGAGGCAGGAATAAATCTAAAGGTGTCTCTGGCAGACACACAGGCTGCATCATGTCTGATAATAACACATTTCCCCCCCCCTAATTAATTTATTGAAATTAACCCATTAAAGTCCCACCCCTATAATAAAAATGTCCTCCTGTGCAAATTTGCAAATATTGTTTTGAAAATTGGGTTAAAACATTATTTAATAAATCATACATTTTACCACTTCCAGAGAAATTTCTAATAGATACTGTATACAGTAGGTGCTCATTGAATTTCACCATCTACACTTTAGAAGCTTTGCATTAGTTGCAGCAGACCTAATGCAGTCTGCATGTCACCTTCACACATTTGAACAGCCTTTTTAATGTGTTTCAACACTACTTCCAACATGAAAAATGGTAGAATGTGTTGTACAAATGAGCTGTTTAAAAGAAAATGTACACATATTTTTTTTATTTAAAGCTAAACTAAATTGTGGTCCACATTTATCTCTACATATGGCATTATAAGCCTGCAAATCATTTTCAAAAGACACAAAACAGACACAAGTTCAAACTACAGAATTTTTGATTGTCAAACTTTAGTGATTGTTTTTATACTTTATATTAACATAATAAAATTGGTCTACAAGCTCTGTTTTAATTTAGTGTTCAGATCGACTGGTCACCATTTGGCACTGGCAGATGCTTTCAATTGTTTTCATAATCTGTCACTAAAATCGTTGATTTGAAGAGTGGATTAATTTTTTCTAAATATTAATTTCTAGATATCAAATATGACTGCACCTCTGATTTTAAAGAACTTTGTGCAGGACATTTTTATCATAGAACAACAGTTATATTCATTTTTTGTGGTCATTACATACTGTACAACATTGTTATTTAAGCTAAAGAAACTTCAAGACCTCAGACTTGCCACTGAGGAAGAAAAGTCAAGCTCCTGTTTATGCTATGGTTATGTCAATTATATTAGCACAATAAGCAGCAGACAGGTGTCAACACTGATCACGGATTAATTGTTTATAAATCATTAAGGGAGCAAACAATTCTTGTCACTTTATTTTGCATGTGCATAATGTATGATGCTTAGGGATGAATATAAAGTCGATGCTGTTGTTGACAAATTGTATCATGATAAGTTTGATGGTCATCTCCCATTAGGTGGTAATCTGACTAAGAGGACTGGTGGATAGATGTGGAGTATGACTTTCTTCAGTTTAGCTCAATAGAACATTTCAGTCATTATCAGCTACTTTATTCAGCGTTCAAACTGCATTTCTGCAAGAAATGTAACTTTTCATGTTTTTTCTTTTTTTAATACTTGTTCAGAACATAGAGAGTGTTGAAAACTGCTGTTAGATTATAAGCTACCCTGTCAGCACACAGACGTTGCTAAGGATTGCTACATCTACAGCTGATCACAGAACCTTTTGAAGATTTTTATGGAATAGAAGGTTGTGTGAGAGAAAGTCTTGCATCTGTGCTCTCATTGTTTTAGTTCCTGCCATGATGTTTATTAAATTTCACCTCAACATAAAGCTATGTGTTAATTGCAAATGAATACATGTTTTGTTTCTCCTCCTCTCATCACTTAGACCCCATAGTGCTTGAAGACTTTTCCTTTAGGCAGATACTCAGTCAGACCCAGAAGGTAACAATCTGCTGTTTTATGCACAAACACCATGGCATCAAGGTTGGAGGTGTTGACTCCATTCACAGCTGCTGCACAGTAAGCTGTAAAGCACACCAGTGCATGCTTTAGCTCATGGTCACAGTTATAATCCGGTCCATGAAAATCACAAACAGATTGGGTGACAAGAGACAACCACAGTGTGGACCAACACCAACTGGGAATATGTTGGAATTCAGCCAAGGATACACACAGCTCTCATTCTGATTATATGGTGATAAACCGACTTGTAGAGTTTGGGTGTAATATCTGTTACCACACACCCCACAAGACTCCCACAGGGACAGAGCTAAAACCCTTCCTCAGATCCACAAAGCACTGCAGACATCCCGTCCTCCTGCGTCTGCAGCTTGGCATTTGGTCAAAAGCTTTGTTTATCATTGAACTCCTGCTAATATGAACTTAAAAAAGATCTATTTGTTGCTATTTTTGGTTGTACATATTCTGTAGTTGTATGTACAATATTCATGTACAGTATTCATGTGATTTCATTTATGACACAGACATGAAAACTGAAACATATAAATACATATTTAAAGGCTTTCAGCTACCTTTGTGTGGGGAAAAAACTGTCAGGTATACAGTACAGGGGTGTGTGTAATGGTGTTGAGGTGTTATCTGTTAGGCTTGTATGTTTTCCTGTTCCATGTCTTTTGTTTTTAGAATATTGCCACTTAGAAGTCAGACTCTTGTCTGAGACTTGGTTTCTGCTCTCTACACACCTTTGTTTCATCCATTCATCTGCTCACCTGATTCTCATTCAGTAATCACCTGCTTCTGCATTACTACTCTTTTTTCTTTCACTCTTTGCCAGGTCCTTCAGTTTTCTGTAGTCAGTTTTAGTGTTTTGCTTCCTATGGCTTATTTGTCTTTTTGTTGCCTTGTTAGTCTTTTTTAGGGATGTCCCGATCCGATCACGTGATCGGAAATCGGCCCCGATCACGTGATTTTGGACTCGATCGGTATCGGACGTCACCTCCCGATTTTGACTCGGGTTTCCTCTACATGCGCCCCGCCCCGCCAAAATAAAAGCCGCTATGCCTTCAGAAGGAAGTTTGGGTTTTTAAATATATGTTAAACAATCTAAAGCACATGGGATTTATATATAGTCTATATTTGTGCACTTATATTAACCATAATCAGAGTTTGAATCAGTTTCCGCCGGTCCAGGAGGAGGGAGGGGCCGGGACCGGGAGATCCTGGGCCGGGACCGGGAGATCCTGGACCGGGAGACACGCAGCTTATGGAGCAGCGACCGAGTTCGCCGCTCACTCCACTTGTCCTCCCCCTAAACGAAAAGCAAGCACCGACGGGAGTGCTCGGTCTGGAGGAGGCGGCGAGGCCGGCGTGGAGCGAGTCATACCCGCGCTAACTCGTTGTCCCTACACAGCGTCTCCCTCCAGGCTCAGGAGGAGATTCTGCTCCGTGCGCAGCACAACACCCGCCCTACGTCGGGAAATAAATTGAGCGATGTTTAGATTTTTAAAAAGCGCTTTCTGAGGAGGAGCTTCCTGATTAAATGTCGCTCAAAAATGCGCACAACACTGACGGATTTCTCCAAATAGTCTAATTAAGAAGTTGTTCAGAGCTGCTACAGTCAGAGGATAATGAAGCAGGAGGAGGAGTGAAGGAGGAGCTGATGACTTAAGAAATGATCCGGGTCATTGTCAGTAAACAAGTTTGTTCTTTCTGGGCCAAAAAATGGACCAGAGTGTTAAAATAATGTTGACATTTCTGCACCTGAACAGCTGTAGAAAAAAAGATTTTCCTCAAAAAGTTACTTTAATCACAAATTAATTTTGTGCACAGAGAATTATGTTTAAGTATTTAAATACATATGGATATGATAGATTATACAGATGGATGGATTTATGTCTGCAGCATGACATCATTTTGTTACTGGTTTGTTTTTATTAGTTAAACATCGGCAAAGTAGAACGCAGAAGCAGCTTGAAGCAGAAAGTGTGAGTATGTCTGTGTCTGGAGGCTTTATAAAGTTGATCACAACAACATATTAAAAAGATCGGATCGGGACTCGGGATCGGCAGATCTTCAAAATCTAATGACTCAGACTCGGACTCGAGGGCCAAAAAACCTGATCGGGACATCCCTAGTCTTTTTATTGATTTTTAAATTTAAGTTTGAGACATTTGTCTGTGAACCTGTATTTTTAGTCCTTAATGTTTTATGACAGTTTGAACCTTTGCAACAGATGAGTTGGTTCATATGTCCAAAGTCATCATCCAACCAGTTTAAACACCTGCTCAGTATTTTGCTAACTTCAAAGATAGACACTTTTTTTTTTGCACATAAAACCACATCTATATTCAGGGTGCACATAACTAGTCTGCTAGTATGCATGTGTACCAGATATTATGCATACCCCCTACCTGAACCCATAGAGATGTGGTGTGTACCAGATAGCAGCGCCAGTTTCTCCATTAAGTACCTCAATGGAAAAATTGTTTGCACCCCTGTCTATATTCCTGTTTTCTCTGTGTAACCAATGTTTTGTTTTTTTAATGACTCACAAATCCAAACTTCATCTACAAAATCAATTTTCTACACATGTTCAAACTGGCATATTTTTGATAGATTTATTGGTCAACAGAGCTTAGTTTACAACCTAAAACTCAGGAATCACTGATGAAGAAACATAATTGTGGAGCTTAAAATCCACCAGCACTGTATGGACTAGAGTCCATTCTCTGGTTTTGGCCTGGCTGGTGTGAAAGCTCACTGAACTGAGTGGTGGCTTCTGGCTACACGCAGGAACAAGTACCTTTTTAAATTGTTTAGTGAGAAGATGGCGGTGCATGTGTTCAGCTGACAGAACAGGGTTGCATTAAGGTTAAAAAAATGTGACTCGCTACAGAAAAATGGTGGTTGAGGTAAGAAAAAGTGTATCTCGCTCTCTGCCATCTTTTACAGTACTGCTGCATTCATCTTCTGTACAGAGCAACAAGCTCGATAACTCACTGCCTGGCCTGCTATTCAGACTGAGCAGCTTTTTGTGGGGGAAAAAGTTTTCAACATCAAAGTGCAAACAGAAACCACAAGACAGCTTAAATTTGGTGTTGCTCCATTGTTTGTGTAGTTACGTATAAACAAGCCAGCTGAAGGGTTCTGGCCAATCGATGTGCTGGGTTTTGTACTTCATGTTTCTTTTTTCTTCATTTTCAGCGCTTGTTTCAATATGGCCCCAAACAAGCATCTGTTGTATCTGCATGACACTGATGTGGCCGTTTGGTCTGATGTCAAAAGTGGAGTGTGGGCAAACCAAACCAAGTGAGAGTGTTGATCCTGTGAAAGCACCCTAAGTTATTGCCTTATTTTCTGTTTAATATCTACCCTTATGTTCCATAAAACATCGAAAATGGGGAACGCGTTTTTCAAATGGTAATTTCCAAGAGAAATTAGCATATATTTGAAGAAAAATTCAACCTGTTGGCACGTTTATTTCTTTCTGTTGACAGTGGAAACAAAACTGTCCTTAGAGAGACAAATGCACCATGTCTTTAGGCTTCAGTGAAGCAAAACTTTTGGATTTATTAAAAAGTTAAATTATTCATCAGATTTCTTTTGTATTTCTTTACTTTGCCCTTCTATGAGATTTTGTGTGTCTAATCACTGTGGGGTGTTAAAGGCGTCTCCCTGAACATGAGGCGTTTGGCTGTGATAGACTTTACTGTGAGTGTTTGGCTCATCGGTACAAGGTTAAGTGAGCATCTGTTGGTCTCAGAACATATGGCCATTAGGCTTTGTGAGTGCCAGCGCATGGCGGCAGGTGGAGGCCATTACTATTTATCTAACAGAACCTCATAACATATCTTGCGACGGTCAACAGAAGTCTCACAAAAAGGGCCAGAGTGAGCAGGTCTGATCGGATCAACCTTCAGACAGTCACAGCATTCCTGTTTCCATATAGATTGCTTTTAGACTCCCTGCACTCTGATTCTAATCTGACTTTAATTTTAATATTCATGCATCAAATCCTCAAGTGAAAGTTTCATAAAGGAGGATAGGTATCTTTAATTCAGCAGGGAAAGGTGCTTCTCGTGTGTTCTGAGGTGATCAGGGCAGCAGTTAGGCAGGTCTGTACATTAATGCGTGCACCGTGTCAGCACACAAGATGTATAGCTCTGCTTCTAATCAGAGTAAGATTTTTGTCCTTTGTTCTTATCCTTGTTGTCATTGTTTCTGTTAGATTTGCAAACTCATTTTTTCATGTGCCATATGTGCTAACAGATGTTATTATCCTGGTCCAGAGGAAGAAGACAGATGACCTGTCTTTACAACTGAAGCTGAGAAATTGTTTGTATTTTGTAAGTTTTGTGTTTTTGTTGTAAAGAAGCTATCCAGCTCCCTGCATCATAACAGTTTACTGCCTCTCGCTTTTAGGCAATAGGAAGGGAAGAGATATTTTAGATTTTTCAGGTAAGCTGCAGGTCAAATTCACCCCTATTTTTGATTCACATGGAAAGTGTGAGCAGCTCATAAAACCTGGATGAAAGTCATTTTATTGATCAAATCAACAAACATAAGAAAAGCATTTCTCCAAGCCCCCGCGGAGCTGGATTAATATGACACAGTCTCTCGGCACACTTTCCGGACACTTTGCCAACATTGCAATTAAACCACAGCTTGCTTTATTTACAAGACCATCACATTTAATTAATGTGCGTACAACTCAACAGCCCGGGCACCCCTTAAGAAAAGAACTGCCGGTTTGCTTAATTACTGCAGAAATGAAATTTTAATAAAGCTAACAGAAGAACTCGACACACAATCAGGAAGCCATTAAGTAGATGAAGGTATTCCTACAGGACTGGAAGTAAAATTAGAAATCAGCTGTGAAACAAAGAACTGAATAAGGCTCTGAAACGGACATTTGATTAAAGTTTCTGGATGTTCACAGAAGACTGCATTGTAGGGCCGATCTGAAAGAAAAGAAATGGAATGAGGATGTATTTATTTATTTATTTATATTTTTATCTAGTTTTAAAATGAAACTAGTTGAAATTAAAACTGAACTAGTTCCAGAATACTTAAAATGTAGAGAAACTAAAGTAAAAAACCATTTAAGTAATGTTTTTTCTTTAGTTACTTATTTGAAACTGAGGGTTTTGGGTGAGCTTTCACATCAATTTGAGGTGCTGTCTTTACTACCAAAGCAGCATCCTTTAGAAACCTATAGAAATCCCTTTAATCATTTAAAATAAGAATCTCAAACCTGCATCTCAAGATACTCAAAACACATCTGAAGCTTATCTTTTACTTTTTTCTGCAATGAAACTCATGATGCAGCCTCAAACACTAGAAGAGGTTTAGATATTTACAGGCAGAGCTCCAGATGAAACTGATGGTTTTTGTCATAAATGGATCTATTATTAAAATCTATCATGAAATATAAAGCCATCGTTTCATTTACACAACTCACAGGTATTGTAGGTTTTTGCACTATATATTTATTCTCTCTTTTTTTCTTCTGAGTGGCCCTAATGTGCCATCATATAAAATGCATTAAATTAATTTATATTCCCTTTTTTATTTTCTATTATTTTGTCCTCTTTCTTTAATTAAAATCTGAAATTAGAGATATATAAATTCACTTCAGGCATACTTTTATGTACCAGCCTCATTTTTTAAATATCATGAACTCCTTTTCTTTTTCTTTTTGTAAAAACGTCTCACCTACCTTGTATCATGTAGCTTGTTAAAGCATCACCACTGCCTCTGCAGCTATCTATCAGCTGATTGGTGTGAACAGTGTCCAGGCCTCACACAATAAATTAGAATTTTATATATACATTCTGATGACTAGCAGACATGATTTAAATGGATGTGGCTCCAGCCCAGCCTGGGTTCTAACCATAAAACAAGTATTCACACGCAGCAGAAAGCCAACGTGCAGCATGGTAATCATCATCATCATCATTTTGAATGGGAGTTGCGTTTCAGCCCTCAAAATAACATTCTGACAATGGCAGCTTTAGGCTCATTCACTGTGATGCTATTTTCCAGGCGTGAAAACCAAACTTGCTATGAGCATAGCTTATTAGAAATAACCAAAACAAAGGGAAAATGTAAAAATGAGCTGATTGCTAAAGGCACTGTGCCACTTTTGTCTCTCAGCTCTGCCAAAAAGTCACTGAGTCATTACATGTAAATGTATGGTTCTGAATCACTGCTGAGACTTCCCATTCTAACACACAGTGTGTTCTGTTACATTTCCTACAGTGTTTAACAAAAATGTCGGCAATAAAATGTCTCCTCAGCATGTTGAATGGGGTTAGAGGTTAGTTTCATATATTTTTTTACCATTAAATTGGCTTTGACAAGCAGAATAATAAACAGTATTCTATAATAATATCCCAATCTCATGTTTTTTTCTAATATCATTCACCCCTATGTTGACAGGACATTTGTCACAAATTTTCTGTATATATTTAAAACTCAAGAGGTACCTGAGGAGGTACCTCAGGTCTTGTGACTCACAAGGACTTGGAAAACTGTCAAGGACATTTTAACTTCCTCAGAAATGCTTTTGTCACCAGGAGTGACCCAGACCAGTGAGATGATGGTTTAAGAGTTAACTATTTTACTTTAACTATTTTTACTTTTACTACTTTGGCTTCTGGCAGTCTGTGTGTAGCCAGTCCCTCAGTCATTCTGTTTTACAAGCATTCTTAGGTCATTCTTTCTCTGTTATTAGAAGTGTATGCAAAGTTAGATCAGTTTGATTATTAAAAAGTTCCAGTAGACGTTTAAGATCTAAAACTTTGATCATGTTTACGTTCAAAGTCTATGTTGAAAAAGTCAAATGAATTTGCCACAAATGTTTTATTGAAAACCACAAACTGAACAATTAGTGTGGAAATGTTAAAGTTTGTATAAATCACAACAAAAGCTGGGGATGAGTTTATTTTGATCCAGACTAAAGGAATGTTATTACTTTTGGAATATTGTAGTTAGCAACAAAAAAAAAATCTGTTTGCCATCATCTAAAACTTCATGTTGAACTTCATTCTGGCTGAGCAGCTGATTTGGTTCTGTTAGCTTAACATTAAAGCAAGCAAGTAATGCTAGATGAACAGAAGGCAAAGTCTGAGTGCAAATCAATGGAAGTGCATAGAGTACCATGGGCAGAGACAGAAAATTACTGGCGAATAAAGCAGCACAATCAGGGAGGAAGTCAAAACCTGGATAATGTGAAAATGGTCTTCTAAACATAATGTACAGGGTCTGAAATGTCCTAGATTTTTCTTTCTAAAAACAATGCAAAAAATAAGACTTTCAACTGGTAATTTTGACATTCCTAAACAACCCACCACAAAGAATGTTTCATATAAAGATATCAGGCTGTGTCCATTCCAGGTAAATTTGAAAGAATGGATCTCATTTTCATTAATTACAGAAGTTATTTTTTATAAGGAATGCTTAAATTGACTCAGGTCCTTATTTTTAGGGTAAAATAGGCAGAATGCAAATGAGATTAGGAGTGCAAACCTTGCAAGTCTAATAAAGTGCACATTTTATTCAGACCTTTATGGGTGAAGCAAATTAATAGAGTGATCACATTCACCTGACAATGACTCTGCAGGCCAGAGAGAAAACAGAGTTATGCCACAATTTTCCACTCTTTAAGAGCGTGTACGGCACAGCAAAAGGGGTTAATTGTAGACCTGCAGTGCTGTCAAGGCTGACAAAATGAAATTAAATATGTCACTACTTTTCTGCTGTATGACGTCTCATTTTTAACTGTTTTATTGAAGAATTGGCTTTGTGACATTTCATTTATTTATGCCAGCATTAGCTTGTAGCTAAAACCTACTGCTTTGCACACGTGTTCGCTCTAAGTAAGAATATTTTTTTGAAAGCGTGACAAAATTATAATAGTTTCTTGTTATTAATTAATTTGCGTTTGATTTGGCATCGTGATGATTTTCCTTATCCGAGGTTTTGTCTGACTTTCATTTTTCACTGCTGACTTTGTTGCACCCGTGTCAGCATTGTTCACACCCACATCTGTCCTATCACAGATGTTCATAGCTGAGATTAAAGAGATTTGCAACTTTTTGGTCTTGCTGCTTTCACTCTTGCTGTATTAAAAGTTAATTAGCACACTGCTGCATGTCAGTGAGCCAGAAACTCTGCAGTCACTTTGTTTTTGTGTCAGATGTGAAAACCAGGATTGCACATATTTCTGCTGTGAAAATAAGATGTTCCCTGATCAGGCACACAGGGTCCTCAGAAATCAGAGGATAATCAAGATCCCACTCAAGTGAAGAGCTTTAATGATTTCAACGATAACAAGGCAGGAGTTAGGAGCATGATATCAATTAAACGTAACTGACAAAATGGCTACATTTCTCTCTAAATATACACTCAGGGCTCTTTAGGAGGAAAGCCTGTGCATCTGCTTGTTCATGCAATCAAACAAGTCATTCATGTGGCAGCGGTGAATAAAAATTCCTAAATGGTTACCAGCCTTTGAAAAAGGAAGAAATGTCATCTAAAATACATTGAATGCATCGTGAGTTTAAGCGGCAGACTTCTTTGAGTGTAATCAGCACAAATTATGGTTTGGAGCAAACCCTCAGTTTTGCGGTCACAGTTTGGTACAGGCTGCTCTTCTATTGACAAATGTTGGGGGTTGTTAATTAGATTAGATATTTGAAGCCTGAAGAAACAAGAAAAATTGGCAATAAGTCCAGATTTTGCTTTTAGTAAATAAATTGTAGGGTCAAATTGTGGAGAAGACACATGGATTACTATTCTGATTGCTGTACTGATGGAGTAACAACTTTTGGTGAGATTCTGCATCCAGTATCAATCCCATGTTTCCACAGTCTGAGACTAAATTCTGTACTCCAAGATGGCAATGCTCAACCCCATAAAGCAGGTTTATCAGAGACCACCTCCAACTTGACAGTGGAATGGATTACCGTGGTTTGCATGCAGTCCTGACCTCAGCACCATTTAACACTTTTGAGACCAGCTTAGGTGGTGCTGTTTGTTCCAGAATGACCAACACAACCACATTGGTCGACCTGTGATGAATGTTGGGATCCTGCAGTGATGTGTGACCAAGCTGGTGACCATCATGAAGAGGGAGTGCCAGGCTGTTGTGGCTGTGTGGCATTTCCACATGCTACTGAGGCCCATGTTTGTTAAATGAATGAATTGTGTAATTATCAATATGTCTTGGTTTTTTAGCTTTATTCAGCTAATTCAATGTTGGATACCAAACATGAGTCAATAACAGAATGAGTTGTTTGGCATTGTCAGAGTAGATTAGGCAAATTTTTCCTGGGTGCAACTAGGGGTGGGAATTGATACGTTTTATTGATATCAATGCCATTGTTGATTTGGCCTATTAATCTAATTCCCTAACAATTCCCTTATCAATTCCTGAGTAATTTGTTAAGTGGGAAAAGTAAAGTTTTACGCAGTTTTTGCACCATGAGCAACCACAGTGTGATTTGATTTACCTCTCTCTGATTTTGATGTGCTCCCTCTGGTCATTATTCTTTCACCCCTGGAGGGAAATGCTTCTATGTACTTTTCATTGGTCTGACAGAGCAATAAACCGGTTTCTGTCTGAAGATCCACTCCCTGCAGTCAGAGATGCTGCACGAGCAGGGGAGAGGGGCGTGACAGTGTGCAGCTCCGTGGTGTCCAGACAGAACTAGCACTGCGTCTCGATGCAAACCGCTGCAGCGCCTTCACCCCCTCAGACTCGTCTCAAAGAGCATGACGTTATCAGTGTGCAATGTGTGAAAAAGCAGAGAGAGGATCCTGTGTTTGTTGTGAATTCGTCTCGATGGGTGAAGACCATGCTGGTTCTGTCCGGACCACGCGGTGCCACACCTCGTCACACCCCCTCCACTGCTCGCGCTGCACCTCCAACCGTGAGGAGTAGAATCCCCCCATTCCCCCTGACAAATTGCATCCTGGACATTATTGTACCGCAACACAACATTTCAGGAAAACTGGAAACAAGAGAATTGTTAAGAAGAATTGATCAAGTTAGAGATGTACAATTCTGATGATTTCTCAGTTACCACCCCTAGGTGAAACCCTCAAATGCATTTTCTGTAAAAAAAAATATAGCAATATTTAAAAGGAAGATAAAAAAGTATTTCCACAGGTAAAATATTTATTGCCAAGAAGCATTGTTACAACAAAGAAACAACCAACCCAACACAAAATTCCTTACTGTTTTTGCTACATTTAGATGTGACAAAATATAGTGTAGTTGGTATGTAGCAGATGCAGAACATATTCTTCATCTGCCTGAAGGCACCAGGCCCTGATGTCTGTACTGGCACAGTTTAGTACAGCTACACGTATGAAGCACTATTAAACTATGCAACTATATAATATGCTCAAACAGGTTTCATGAAGATGGTGGCTGGACCTCAGTGGTCTTAGCCATATACAGGTAGAACATTTATTAGATAACACAATTAGCTTTAAAACATTAGTTTGAATACATTTAATGATCCAGTCTTATTGTTTATTCTTACATAACCTTTCTCCCTGACTTGCTTTGAGCAGCCTAATTGCAATTCTTCACAAACAATCCCCCTACTTTTTCTCTCTGTCTAATGCTCAGTTTCACATCATGTCAGACCAGAGGGAGTGAGTAGACAAATACAAGCTAGCACCTCCTGAGAGCCAGAGCCAGTAAATATTAGGTTAATTGCTCAAGCACATTTGCACTTGTTCCTCACAGTCATCATTGACTTCCATTAGCATCAATTAAGATTAGCTTTGCTTTAAGTCAACAAGACGGGGGGAGACTGGGTTATGTTGCTGAGAGGAATTAAGTTTGGCTTCTTGTCACTCAGCAGATGCAGGAAGTCTTGGACCATGAGGCAGCTGCAAAAAAAAATTCAGGGTCTTGCAGCCCAAGGCTATTTATTTGGAAGATTTCACTATTTATGACAGGCTTTCTTGTATTCTTATGTTAAGTTGAGTTTTAACTTAGGTGGAAAAACATGCTAAAGAAAAGTACATGTATACAGTATATATAAGTACTGTAAGCATTGCAATACTTCAAAAAATATACTATATCCCCCAGCCTTAGCTTCTTGATCCATTCAAACCTCAAACTATGTTGTCATGTATCTGTAAACCAGGGAGACTGGAGACTGACATGGTGTCTAAATTTATGGTTAAAATAATGCCTGTGATTCAGGGCATGTGTACGATCATTTTCAAATAAAAGTCATGATTGGAAACTATAAAAGAAATGTATTTTATCAGACAAACATGTAACGTGCCAAATAAAGAGTTCCCCCTCTCACATTGAAATGTTGAAAGATGTTTAGTTTTATTATAGTAGATGACTCATGGTTTCTTTGTCATATGCAGAATTGGTCTTGACATTCCATCACTGTGTAGGTTATTATTTCATTTTTCTTTAGCAGTTGAAAAGTAAATTAGGGTTCTTGGCTTTGACATAAAGGGAAAATTTGACTGTTTCTCAAAGTTTGAGATCGAAATAGTGCTTTCATCAAGAACTGTCCAAACGGTCTATTGTTGTCATTAAATGTTCCTCATGGTGAATGACAAAAACTTAGAATATTATTTATTATTTCTTCACTCTTTGAGATAACTATGAGGAATGTTAAAATTCTGACTGGTGTGGACAGCTGTTTTATTTTTAGGGTTTTTCTTAAATATGTCTACTTGTGTGTGCAATTGCACAATCATACTTTTCATAACGATTTACGAAAAATAGGCATTGAAGTATCAAGAATGGAAATTTGGGTGTAACATTTAAATGATTACCATCCATTGATTGATTTGACTCATTGAGTTTTGATTCATTGATTCATTTTTTTTCACTTGATAAATAAGGCTGTTTACTTTAATCTTTTTTCCTCAGTCATCTGTTGTTTATCATAATGACTACACTCATTAGTACCAATCTGCACTTAGCATTTGCAGGTGTATCATAATTAAAGGTGTCATCTATGACATTAACTTTGACATACTCTCAGCTTCAGAGACTCAGTTTGACAGATCTCTTGTTTAGAGTGGAAGATTACAGCATTATTTATTCAGAGCTAGGTTTCCAGGTGTTACTAGCGAAAAGTCTAGCTACCTCTGATTACGTATGACTCAGGAGGGAAGTATTAACTGTTGTAATAAACAAGAAATACACTGAACCAATGCTGATTGAGTTTTCAGGCTTTTTAATAGCACAGAACTCCTGTTAGTTTGAAAAGCAACAAAGAAACTTGATATGAATTCAGTGAAATGTTCCTATTCCTTAAATTTTACACTTTCTTTTAACTGATTGTGATACTGAAGTAGTAAGTATTGCATTGCATCAGTTTAAGTGTTGACCTGAACTGATGTTTAGTTTTGGAGTTGATTCACAATAAGCTAAATATGTGATCTGGGCAATAAAATAAATCCTAAAATGCAGAACTTTGCCATGTTTCACATGTAAACAGCATACAAAACCATTATGATTTTGTGTTGATAAGAAAAATCTAACTAAAACACAAAGTGAGCCCAAGTGGTTTTGGGTCTGAATGTAAAGAACTCAATATTTGTCCTCATTAGTGAAATGTCTTGAGTAGGAGAGAGGACTGAAGTAGACAGCTTTTCAATAAATATCTGGTTGACAGGCAGATAAAAAACACTACAGTATTCCAAAGGATTCATTACTGACGAGATGTGAAATCTTTGTTTTGTGTGTTACACAGATGATGTGTTTGATTACATCTTAGCACATTCACACGAAACTGTAAGGAATGTAAACTTCTCAAAAATGTTTGGAACCTTTTTTCAGTCAAGAAACCCTTTAATAATACCCCACTGATGTATTTTATATTGTAGGAAATAGTCATCTTTACAACTTGTAAAGATCATGCATCTGTGAAATGTTCCAGATCACTTCAGTTAGTTCATTAAGCACCAGCTCACAACATACATTTTCTTAAAGTGCCAGGGTCCTCTACAAAATTCTCTTGTTGGTTTTTCTCTTGTTTTGAATTGCTTGGTGAACTGGATGATTTCACTTTTCCACAGTATTAAGGAGGAAACAACCACGTTGGACATTTTTACACTTAATTCTTTTTAGACTATCAAGGAGTACAACAGCTTAGCTCCTCCTCCTCCTGCAGGTCACCAGTTTGCTATAAAATGACATTCCATTCCTCAACCAGGAGTTGTTGAATGTCAACCAGGAGTTGTCACAGACATACAGCATGCTGAAGCAGATCTCACTGCTCAATTGTATGTATGAACTTACAGCAGGCCATTCCATCCTCCACCCCAAACCTCCTGGCTCTGTGGGGGAGATATAGGATTGCCACTGACTCCAGAATCTCATATTAAAATCTCGCTACTTTGATATCTGTCATATACATGTGACTGGCACACACCTGGGATAATTGATGATCCAACAAGAGTAGATACTAGGGATGCACCAAAATGAGAATTCTTGGCCAAAACGGAAAACCGAAAATGAGAAAACCAAGGCTGAAAACCGAAACACCGAAAGATATAATTATGTCAATTATTAGAAGCAGGGTGCGATTTGTCAAGGGGTGATACACCTCTATGCATCTTTGACGGTGAAACAAGAACCCTGTCCGATAATCTGCTCACTGCGGTCAGAGCGGCAGCAGGTGACCTTAACCCGGTGAAGAGGAACAGTGCAGTTCTGTGCACTCAGCGGAACACCGGTTATAATATTAACGTTAATTATGCTTGTATAAAAGTCCAACACAACGTTATCTTAGACAGAAATAATCAGTCTGGTTGCTCCATCAGAGGGATGATCAATCCAGTTGCAAAGAGACAAATGGAGGAGGATTCCCGCAACAGGGACAGAATCAGAGAAAGAGAGAGAAAGAGATCGATCAGGGCTGAAGATAATTTTTTTCATTGAGGTAATCATCACCTGATGCTGATGTGTGGTGTGCACGGGCACGGCGTGTTCGGCCAGAGGATCATATGCTCTTATCCAATTTCTTGCATGCTGGCTGCGCCATTTTCTCGTGACATCACATGTATTGGCTGTGTTGTTTCGGTGATTTAGTTCTTTCGGCCGAAAACCAAAAATGCACTTTTGGGTCATTTTCGGTGGCTGGATTTTCGGTGCATCCCTAGTAGATACCAACAGAAGAATTATGAATTATTTTGGGGCACTGCTGACACATTTAGCTGTTTTGCTCATTTCATGGTAGCACAAGATGTACCTTGTAGTAAAGGTGACTAATTGGGTGTTCCAAAGATGTAAAATACAATCTAAATATGTTTCAATAAGGGGGAGGAATTTACAAACCTTTTACATTGACAGTTGTTAAGTCTTTGTGTTGGATGTAGAAACAATGAACAGTCATATCATATATTTTGGTATTATTAAAACTGTTGTCTCTGTCACAAAACCATTCCATGATATAGCTGCAATGATTAACCTGTTTTTAAGTAGCCTCTGGCCATTCATAAATCACTATTTGAGCTGACTACATCCCACAAAGATGTGGACTTTCACTAATGAAGCAGTCATTGTTAAACTAAAGGAGTGAGACACTGTGGCACTGATAGCTCTACTCTGTGCGTTGGACTGTGACTGTCCGGCACACAGGTCATCTGACATCACTGCATCTCACCTTCGATCTGTGAAACCAGCTTATGCTTTCATATGTCAACCGTTCTGATGCTATTACTACCAGCAGGTTGACTTCAACCCCCATACCACCTCAGTCATTCCAGTAGAAATCCCAGGCCTGGTTTCAAATGTTTTGTGAGAGATGCTATTGAGGTGTGTGCAGTGTAGTGTAGTGTAGCCAGCCTTGCACCACAAACAAGGTTTTGAGGTTGCTGCAACAGCTGTCTTGCTGTGACTAAGTCTTGAAAAAGGATTTGCCTTGTTTATAGCGGGTTTGGTTGATATGTGCCTATAAAACAATTCCAGTCAAATCCATAATATAGTTTGAGTTATGAAACTTGTTAAATAAATGTCACTCTGTTTTCTGCCTGCGTGTCTATCAAGCAATAGTCTCAAGAGTGAGAAAGTGCCAGCAGCCAAATGGTGAATCTCAGGGCAGCTTGTGCTACATCAACAAGTTTTTTTTCTTAATTAACACAACCTCCATGTTTAAAAGTTAATTTCTTTCCTGTAATAATTAACATTCACCTTGGCCCCTCTGGGAGGGCTGGATGAACCTGACATTCAGTTCAAAGAAATATTAATGTCAGAGATGTATAGAGCAGAGGGTCATGAAAGCAAATAGACGTGAGTGTGCATGTTGCTGATCAGATGTAAAGGTGGCAAATTAGACTTACTGATTATTAAGTTCAAAAGATTCAAGCTGACTCTTCTTTTTTTTTCCTGGCAGCATTTTAAAATGCTTTGCTCTGCGAATATGCAGTTTTAGAAGCAGAAAACGATAGTTGTGGAAATAACCTTGAGTGCATTGTTGAAAAATCTTTAAGTTAGCGATTGTTTGGCGGGAACATATGAATAATCCTGTTTTTTTTTGTATGTATGATCTTGCATGCAAGATTGTCTGTAGTGAAGTGCTAAGAAACAGCCCTTTCAACCCGTTAGATTACATTGTATTTTAAAGTAGAAAATGAAAACAAAAGGTTTAAACTCAAATTGAATATAATCTGCTACATTAACATAAAAAGTCAACAAAAATTTTAACAACTCTCCAAACCCTTATAAAAAGAAAAGTAGTTTAAGTTTACAGTCTTGATCTATTTCAGTTTACAAATGTTATACCTATTCTAGTTTATGCTGAAGAGCAGTAATAGCTTCAGTGTTTGAAGACGATTTCTTTCTAATTCTACTAACTATAATCTCTGTGGCTCTCAATTGTCTACTACAGGTGATATAGTCATTACTTGCAGGTTCTCCAAGCCACTCAACTGTTAAAAACAAGACATTTTAGACTTTTAAGGGGTGAAAAAATATTTCCTAGTGCTCCTGTACATTGACTGGTTGCAGGAATTGAGGCATATGATACCTTTTGACCAGTGGCCTTGTAGCCTGAACTAAAGTTTGGTTTCTTCCAGTAATACTTTTACACCCATGCATATTAGAGACCTTCACAGATGGCGCCCAGAAATATCCTAGGCCATCTGGAGGCAGATGTTTGTCAGTTTCACCTGAGTCTAATTATCTCCTGTTAAGTTTATATACTGTGTGTGGTTCATTAGAGCTTTGGAGCTCAAAGTTGGGGTCAGAACCCCATTTTGTTTTGCGAAACACTTAGTTTGAGGTCTTTAGTTGATCTCCAAAAATCAACTTTGACTGTATTGACAATTTGGACTATACTTAATGTAAGGTCTCAGTGAACACCTGTAAAGTTTTGTACCTGACCATCAGTGAGGTTTAAAGATAGGTCTTATGCTTTTTTCATCAGATATTTATTTTTGCATATATTATATTAGCATAATTTATCAGCTGTTTGTGTTTTGGATAAAGTAATTATTGTTTTTATATAAAACTGTTATCCTGTACACCAGGGGTATTCAGTAGGTGGCCTGCGGAGTGAACCTGGCCCGCAACCCACATATCTCTGGCCCTCTAGCCAGCATGTGTGTGTGTGTGTGTGTGTGTGTGTGTGTGTGTGTGTGTGTGTGTGTGTGCGTGTGTGTGTGTGTGTGTGTATGTGTGTGTGTGTGGGCCTTCACACACCCATAAACAATCATTTTTAACCATCTAATAATATATGGCCATGCTGGGATTTGAACCTGGGTCTCCCACATGAAAGGTGGCTTTCTCTTTAGGGAGCAGGTGCTGTTTTAAAGTTATCAGGTTTTTTCAGTCTGTCAAGGAATGTAAATTAAGAACTAGGGATGCACCGATACCATATCTGGTACTGGTATATCGGGCCGATACCAATACTGGTACGATACATAGTATTGGTATAGGGCTGATACAATACTATGCACACGTTAAAGTTAACCGATACCAGGAACTGATACCAATGCAAATGCTTTGCGAAAGCTGACGGGCTTTCGGTTTCAATCTGCTGGCACAAAAACCCCCCGGACCACCAGTGGATCATAGCGACCGTGACGAGCGGTGCGGGTCTCGGTCAGCTGGCACAAAACCTCTCGGCTCGGATAGCAGGCTAGCTCTGTAGGCTACTCCTGTGTCAGCGTTTCGTGCCGGTTGCGCGTAATTGGTTCTACGGATTGATTTATTTACCTGTGAGGTGTTGTTGAGGAAGGCTTTGATTATCATCAGGTCGGTGTAGGAGAGATTAACCCAGGCATAGCTGCGGGATGACGCCTGGTTCGGTCTCAGGGTCTGCTTGTTAGCCTAGCCGCCGCAGCTGGGAGTCTGTGCGCCGGAGGCAGCCGGAGGGGAGTGCATGGAGAGCGGGGAGCTGCCGTCGCCACACCGGTGTTCCACCAATGACCGTGGGGGTCGACCTGTCCGCTTTATAATCATCCTTCTCTGATTTGTTGTTCTTACCTTCCGGCTTCACCGCATCTTGGAGCCATTCAGGTCTCGGTCAGGTTCGGCTGATTAATTTATATATTTATTTATCTGTGAGGTGATGTTGAGGAAATCTTTCAGAACATTATAAACTACAATATTTCACCACGTGGTTATTAATCAGACTGGTTAAACCCTGAAACGCTGGCTGAAAACATCTCTCCTTCCCCTAGTTGCTAGCTGGTTACAATTGCTGTAAAGCAGAAAGTTACATTATCAGTCGCGGGTCGAGACTCAAAACTGTCTAGTACTGTCTCTGGCCAATAGAGGGGTGCAGAGTGCTGTCAAACATGAAACTGGTCAGGTTTCTTACTCAACATTCAATGAGATCAATTTTAAGGCTCTAGCTTAAAAAGTAAAATATCGTCCAGTATTGCTTTAACAAGCAGAGAAGAAAATAAATCCTGTCTTCCAATCCATTGCATTTTTTGTGCGATAGAAGTATCGGTATTGGTACTCGGTGTCAATAAGTACTCAGATCCAAGTATCGGTATCGTATCAGTTTGGAAAAAAGTGGTATTGCTAACCCTATTAAGAACTGAATTAGATGACATTTATCTTTCAAATATGACAAACTACTGCTTTCACAGTAACAAAACGATTGTATCTGTACAGTTTAAACCTTTAATCAACTCTCTGCCTTAAAATCCTGCTCTATGTGCACCATGACAAGTTGTATCATTGTGTAATAAAATCCATCACGAATCCCCACTCCCCCTACTACATGGTAGTAGGCCTACGGGTTGCACAACTTAATATTTTTTAAAGTCGACTACCAAGTAATGAAAGTCGAGTCAACTTTGACTAATCGCTGATGACGTCATAGACGCAATAGACAGGACGGCTTTATAAAACTTGACAGGCTTTATTGCAAAAACTTACATGTATTTCTAATGCAAACAAGAAACAGCTCAGAAAACATTCTTAAATGTATGGAGAGCTGTGTTGTTATAGGCAGCCATTTTGGTTTTACTCTCAAGTCTTTTGGACTAAAATGCTGATTAGTTTTAGTCACATTTTAGTCATGTCTATATGTATTAGTTTTAGTCATCCATAACTCAAAACAGTTTTTGTCACTTTGTGGTCTATTGTTTGCCCATTATTATAACAAAGACATGCGCTATTTAATGAATAAAACCACTCAAAACTCGTTAGCTTAGCCATTAGCTCCTTGGAGGTTTGAATTGGCTGAATTTAGCGGCGCATTTTTAGTAAAACAAAAGAAACAAACAAAGCAAACGTCTCACCCTTAATTTGATTACATAAGGACAATCAATCTGCAGGGTTGTCACAAGTTGTCAAGAAGTATTCTTTGAATAAATATCCATCATCATCATCATCATAATCAACTGGTTCATACAACCCCTACATGGTAGTGTCATGTAATTGAACACCACTGCTGTGCACAGTAGAATAAAAATTGATCAATTTCTAGTAACATACTATCAAAGTTGCACACTCAAGCAGGAAAACATGGCCTTAATCTGTTCATCTAAGCATGAAGGAACAACTACAATTGGTACTAAAACATGAAGTTGTACTTCTTCAATCAAATCCCTCATCATCTACTGTGCTGCAGTGACAGTACCAGAAATTAATGATCTGATGCAATTTTTTCCAGCTTTTTTTGATTTCACAGTTTAAAATAATCTAAGCCACCTCATATCACAGAAATAAAGCATCACCAACCATTCTAGTGTCACATTGATTGAATTTGTTCACACGGAGCAGATTTGTAAATTACAGACTAAGAAAAAAATAATATATTTATACTCTATTTTCTTTAGCAGCTGTGTTTTATAGGTCTCTTTTTTAAAAATACATGTTTTTCTTAGCCTTTTAATAACAGTTAAACATTTTGCATGTATGACTTTGACCCAGCAGGTGGTATTTGTGTGTAAACCATTGCTGTAGCTGTATCCCACCATGCACCCTTTGTTAATGCCATGCTCCTGGCCAACACCAGTTGAGCGGAACAGAAGGCAAACATCAAATACAAGCTTGTTGGCAATTTGTCGTGGGACGGAGCTGTGCACCTTATTTAGTTGGTTTGTCTAATATGTTCAGACATGGTGAGTCCCTACTGAAGGTAAAACACAGAGCAGTTGAATGTTTGATTTATGGCTTCAAGGTTTTAGAGCTCAGATTAGGAGAGTCACATCATGATTATGATGATGACAACCTACCCAAAATGTTCCCCTACCTCAAGTTTCTAAATTGGTCAAGATTGATTCCAAACCTACAATTTTTTTGCCTTTTGAGTCATTTTGGTGGATTTATTGGTACTTCTTTTCACCGCTCACCATAAACAGTTTTCTCCTCATGTGTTCCTCTTCAGGGGAATGTGAAACATTATATTTCAGAGTGAAACACAGTTACTGTGAGTGTTCCAATGCTTTTATTCACTGAAAGTTTATTCAGTTATTTTTTCTTTTTTAGAAGAAATTTACCTTTATTTCCACACAGGGTTAGCATTTTAATAATTCTCCCAGTATTTTTTCTTCCTCTTCTTTTTCCATCATAATCTTACAGTTGGACTGTTGTGTCAATTGTATATATTATTTTATTTTTGAACTACCATTCATGTGACCTAATGGTAATCATTCCTCTTGCACATAATCTACAATAATAAACAAAATCGGCTTTGAAACTCAAATATCATTGCAGAGTTAGAATAAACAATTAGTAGTCAATATGTTGTGTTTTTTTTTAGATTCACATAATGTCAGCCTGTTAAAACTTACTCATGGTTAAGATTACACATTACCCAGAACCCACTGGGGAAATGTACAGATCCATCTGGACAAAATAGCTAAAGGTTTTAATATGTTTTGGTTTTTGCACATTTTATTGCAGAAACATTCAACACTTTGACATACATAAATTCTTTAATCCTCACATTTTCTATATATGTGAGTCATGTAGAATGGTTTCCACACCTAAGCCCTCATATAACTCCTTTTCACAATCAATCAACAATACTCAGATGGGCTGTGGAGTTTGAACGATGCTCAGTTGGGTCTAAGGGGCCCAACGTGGGCCAAGAAATCTCCTTCACACCATTACACCACAAACTGTTGATACAAGGCAGGATAGAGCCATGCTTTCATGTTGTCTAAAGCGCTAAGTTCTGACCCGACCATCTGAATGTTGCAGCTGTAATTGAGAATCTTCAGACCAGGAATCGTTCATCCAACCTTTTATTGGCCAGTGCTGGTGATCCTGTGTGAACTATAGCCTCAGTTTCCTGTTCCTAGCTGAGTGATACTTGGTGTGGTCTTCTGCTGCTGTTGTCATCTGCTTCAACGTTCAACATGTTGTGGTACATAGATAGAGTTCTGCAGATCTCAGTTATAATAATTGGTTATTAGAGCTACTGAACCAGTATGCGCATTCATCAACAAGAAATTTTCATCTACAGCACTGCTGCTCACTGGATAATGTCTCATTTATGGATTATTCTCTTTTAGTTGTGGGTGAAAATCCCAATAGATCAGCAGCTTCTGAAATACTCAGACCAGTACCAACAACCATGCCACATTCACAGACGTTAAGCCCCCTTTCTTCTCCAGCCTGATGCTCAGTTTGACCTTCAGCAGTTCATCATCAGCACATCTACATGTTATATCCTGTGTGTTGTGTGTGGCTAACCTCATCATCCTCAGGGTGCGACAGGCAGGGCAGGTGTGGATCCCAGCTGCTCCTCATTTGATCATCAGAGAAGTTATAAGGAGGAGCCGGTTCCTGTGCTCGACGCCAGAGGATTAACGCTTTTCAGTGTGGTAATCAGGCTTCCTTGGTGTCCAGTATCTATTCCTGGATTGACTTTAACCTTCTGCCTTTCTCTCGTCCAGCTTTTGCTCCTGGATCCCCTCCGGTAGACCGGCTAAGCCTTCCAGTCCGCCAGAACCGGAGCTCCCCTCCGCTCCTCCTAACTTCTCCAAAGAAACCCGGAGACCCTGTGGTCTGCTCCTGTCTGTCCACCCTCCAGCATTCCGACTCTTGCCGCCACAACCGCTCCCCAGGATTACACGTACTCCTTCCCGGGACCCATCCTCTCCTGGAGACTGTAAGAACCCGCTTCCTTCCTGGTAATCAGCACCTTATCCATTCCTTTCACCAGCTCATCATTAACTCTGACCTTCCCTCCTAGTTTGGAACCCGGACCCGAACCCGAGCCTCCGCCTGGGCCTCTAAATAAACTTTGTTCCTTTACCTCTTTATTCCCGAGTCTGTGCGTGTTATCTGCTTAGGAGTTTTTCGCTATGGATGTAACAGAATCCTCTGGCCAAGACGACTCCGCGAAGCACGTACAGACTAAACTCAGCGAGCAGGAAGCGCTCCTGGGTCGTCACGACACGGCTCTCCACGCAGTTCTCGGACAGCAGAGCACCCTCCTCGACAGCTTTAATCAGCTCTGTCGTTCTTTTCAGGAGATGGAATCCAAGTTTCTGGATCTTGCTTCAGCTCAACACCGTAAAGCCCCGGCTGCGGCTCGAGCCTCCACTTCCTCATCCCGGCCCGCAGCACCGACCCCCTCCTCCTCATCATCAGCTGTTCGCCCCGGCTCTTCCGCATTCCTCGGCCCCACGGGAAAGGAACCGCCCACACCCGGTCCCTTTTTAGGAGAACCTAGTAAGTGCAAAGGCTTTCTCCTCCAATGCAACCTGGTTTTCAGCCAAGCTCCATGCTCATACCCTACCGATTTCAGCAAGATAGCCTTTGTTATCGGCTTACTTAAGGACAAGGCACTTCACTGGGTGCAGGCGACTTTTGATGAGGAGGATTTGCCCAGTTATTCTTATTACGAGTTCATCGAACTCTTTAAGCTGACCTTTTATCCCATGGTCAGTGAAGAGGAGACCACCAAGGCCCTCCTGAACATAAGACAGGGTAACCGTTCCGTAGCAGATTTAGCTATTGATTTTCGCATCTGTGCTAATGAGTCTGGTTGGAATGAAACCGCCCTTAAAGGCGCATTCAAACACGCCTTAAACGATAGGCTCAAGGATGAGTTAGCTGCCCGAGATGAGCCAGAGACTCTCGATGACCTGATCTCCCTAGCCACCAGGGTCGATAACCGCATGAGAGAACGGTTCAGAGCCCGGTCCATGCCCAGTTCCCAAACACCTCGGGGTCATGCAAGGGCCGTCAGTCTGGGTCCTAGCCCCACCGGCCGCTCTCTCCCTCAACTCTTGCCCCCACCAGAACCCATGCAGGTAGACCAGGCCAAGCTTCCCCCAGAGGAACGACAACGCAGGATTTCCTCTGGTTCTTGCCTCTATTGTGGCTCCCCTAACCACTACCTTTCTTCCTGCCCGGTTCGCCCAAACGCCCCGGCCCGCCAGTAGTACAGGGAGTACTGGCGGGCGTGTACAAAGCAGGTTCTATTTCCCGTCTGACCGTCCACTCCTCCCTCAGGATCANTCTGCAATTAATTTGATACATTTTTTAAATCAAGTCCCACCACTAGTTTATTCATTTAAGATGTTAACTCATTGTTCTGTATAAAATGCCATCAATTTGATGAATGATGAAAAATGTGTGTTTTGAATGACACGATAAAAAAGCCACAAATTATTCCAGAACTTGGTTGCAGCAGACATCCCATCTCAAAGGTAAAGAGGCTTCCTGTACTCCAGGTCAGCCTGAGAGAGTGTCCACAGAGAACAAATCAAAAAGACTGAGCAGCTCAGGAAGTGTGCAGAAACCACAGGAGGAAGTCGCTTCACTATGAAGGAATCAAGTCTTGCATGAGGCTCTGAAATCTTTCAAGCTCCTGACAGCTGGTGAAATGCACCAGACTTCTAACTCCTAAAACAAGCTCCCAATCCACATCTAATCTTTGGCTATCTGAGGCCCATGTAACACATAATGATTAAACATGATCCTCCTAATGTGTGGTTAAGGATACAGTCCCTTTTTCAGCACAATCTTGCGGTGCAAAATAGTGTCTGCGGTGCAATAAACCAGCTTGGATGTTGGTGTATTGCTTCAGTCAAATGGCTGATTACAAAATGCATCGGTCTCAATGTACACATTCTGGCCCAAGACAGCTGCTTAATGCTTCTATTCTGTGTTTCTGCTCATTGACACCACGGCAGTAAATAAGAAATGCTTAGCATGTCAACACTGAGAATGAATAATCTCAAAGCTAATTCCATTAGCACACACACCCCAAAAAAGAGGAAAAAAGCCATGCTTCATCAGCAGTGCTGTTCAGACTTATTGACAGCTACAGCTACTAATCTAATTTATCGAACGCTCATCTCTTGCTCTGTTTGTCCATGAGTCTTGCCAATTTTTCCCAAAGTAGTAAAGTAGTAACCAATTACAAAATCATGTGCAACATAATGTAGCCCTCCGATATGCAGACTGTATACAAATATTAATGTTAAATACATTGTACAATGTACTGTATAGTTATCTATGCTGCAACAAAAACTACTTTCATAAAGTTTAAGCTCAGCCAGATCATCATTGCAGGATTTACAAGGTCTTTTGGCAAACATTAGCACTGCAGTGGGTTTTCACTACAGGTGATAGAGGATGATAGATTTACAGTAATTTTGAGCATGCACAAAAAAGTCTATAGACAGTCTATGGTGGTTACTTGAGGAGCATAAGGAGGTGATAGTACACCTACGGCCTGTGACCAAGAGGCAACAACATGGCTTAGGTATTGAGAATTTGAAGCAATGGCCTCATGCCTAAGCCACAACCTCATCATGCCATCAGTGGAATATTAACTATCATCTTCTACTGCATAGAAGCATCCCTGTAAAGATGTGGCCCAGGCTGTACAACCATGGGTGTACATAGGACCACTGTACGAACAAGATATGATAAGTTGAGGAAAATAGCAGGGAACGTTGTATTTGACTAAAAGCATAGCAGCATCATACAGTAATTGCCTGCACACTGAAGATGTTTCTCCAAAGTTTCAGCACTGTAGGTTTTAATAGGTTGTTCAGGCCATGTAGTGAGGTCTTAAAGCGGCTCTCTGGAGCATTTTTCTCTGTATCAAAGTTTTCTAAATGTTTTAAATGATATTTCAGGTCTAAACTATGATCTATGGGTTGAGTTCCACAACATCTGTCATTCTGATGAAGACCCTCCTTCCTCCTAGAGACCCCTTTCCATTATTTCTTGCCGCCGACATTTTTCAGCCAATGAAATTCAAATTTCTGCATTCTCTCAACATGCACGCGCATCGACCAAACCTGTACCAGTAGGGGGCGCTGTCATACAGGACGCTCCGTGTGTTTCTCTGCCGTCTCAGCCGTTCACTGAGGACTCACGGCTCATTTCTACTAAAAACCTACCCGTTCTCCAGCTAAAGATGGATTTATTTTTATTTTTAAACCTTTCACCTCACAGAATGGCAAGGCTTGACAGGATTATGCGTTTATTTTGGTCAGAAAGTTCATCCAGGGCCGAGTCAAGTTCAGCTTCAGAGTCCAGCAGCAGCTCGGTGCTAACAGAGCTAATATCAGAAGCAGCAGGGACAGAGAGGGCTCATCAGACCCTCGTAGTATTGTTGGAATAAGATTGTGAACTGTGAGTGATTAAACCCTACACATTGAGCTGTACAGTTCATGTCCGAAGTATATGCGCCGCGTGCACGCGCGCACACGCGACCGGACGCGCATGTCGAGATGTTTTGAGGAGGAGCCTTTGGACGCTAGATTCAAAAACTGCTCTCCTGATGAAATCCTCCGGAGTGCCGCTTTAAGGACAAGGCACTTCACTGGGTGCAGGCAACTATTGATGAGGAGGATTTGCCCAGTTATTCTTATGATGAGTTCATCGAACTCTTTAAGCTGACCTTTTATCCCATGGTCAGTGAAGAGGAGACCACCAAGGCCCTCCTGAACATAAAACAGGGTAACCGTTCCGTAGCAGATTTAGCTATTGATTTTCGCATCTGTGCTAATGAGTCTGGTTGGAATGAAACCGCCCTTAAAGGCGCATTCAAACACGCCTTAAACGATAGGCTCAAGGATGAGTTAGCTGCCCGAGATGAGCCAGAGACTCTCGATGACCTGATCTCCCTAGCCACCAGGGTCGATAACCGCATGAGAGAACGGTTCAGAGTCCGGTCCATGCCCAGTTCCCAAACACCTCGGGGTCATGCAAGGGCCGTCAGTCTGGGTCCTAGCCCCACCGGCCGCTCTCTCCCTCAACTCTTGCCCCCACCAGAACCCATGCAGGTAGACCAGGCCAAGCTTCCCCCAGAGGAACGACAACGCAGGATTTCCTCTGGTTCTTGCCTCTATTGTGGCTCCCCTAACCACTACCTTTCTTCCTGCCCGGTTCGCCCAAACGCCCCGGCCCGCCAGTAGTACAGGGAGTACTGGCGGGCGTGTACAAAGCAGGTTCTATTTCCCGTCTGACCGTCCACTCCTCCCTCAGGATCAACAACCGGATCTTCCCAGTTCTGTCTTTAATCGACTCAGGTGCTGAACAGAACCTCATCAGTCCCACTCTCATTGCTCAATACAACATACCTGTCCTGGATCTCCCAGCCCCCATCCCGGTCGCTGGCTTGGATGGCAGCCCTTTAACTACCATAACCCAGCAGACTGAGCCCCTCTCTTTTATAGCCTCAGGCAACCACCATGAACTTATAACATTCCTCGTCTTCCCTACTAAAAACTCTCCGGTGGTTCTGGGCTACCCCTGGCTCCAGAGACACAACCCCCACATCGACTGGTCCAATTCGCGTTTTGAGTCCTGGAGTCCCTCCTGTCTGATTAACTGTCTGCAGTCGGCCCCATCAGCTCTTCCCACTGGTTGCACCATACCCGCCTTTTCCCCGGACCTCTCCTCTGTCCCCAAGGACTATCATGACCTCCACCCGGTTTTTAGCAAAGATCTGGCTCTCTCTCTACCTCCTCACCGTCCCTATGACTGCGCCATTGACCTCCTCCCTGGCGCCCCGCTTCCCACTGGCCGTTTATACAACCTCTCCAGACAGGAGCGCATCGCTATGGAGACCTATATCAACGACTCCCTACAGGCAGGACTCATCCGTCCCTCCTCATCTCCTCTGGGGGCAGGCTTCTTCTTTGTTGGGAAGAAGGATGGGACCCTCCGCCCATGCATCGACTACAGGGGTTTAAACCAGATCACTGTCAAGAACAAATATTCATTACCCCTCATCACCTCATCATTCGAACCTGTCCAAAAGGCTTCCTACTTCTCTAAGTTGGATCTTCGCAACGCCTACCATCTGGTTCGCATCAGAAAGGGGGATGAATGGAAGACGGCCTTCAAAACACACTGTGGCCACTTCGAGTACCAGGTTATGCCTTTTGGACTGACTAACGCCCCTGCAGTATTCCAGAATTTGATTAATGATGTCTTACGTGATTTCCTCAACATCTTTGTTTTTGCCTATCTAGATGACATTTTAATCTTTTCTGACACCTGGGAGGAGCACAAGCTGCACGTCAGGAGGGTCCTGCAGCGGCTTCTGGAGAACCGGTTGTACGTGAAGGCGGAGAAATGCCTTTTTCACGTTCGATCCATAACCTTCCTTGGATACGTTTTTGAGGGTGGACAGATGAAGACGGATCCAAGCAAGGTACTAGCTGTCGACAAGTGGCCCATCCCCAAGACCAGGAAGCAGTTGCAGCGCTTCCTGGGCTTTGCCAACTTCTACAGGCGCTTCGTCCGGAACTACAGTATCATTGCAGCACCACTCTCTGCTCTTACCTCCACCAAGCGTCCATTTGTCTGGACCCCAGCTGCAGAACATGCCTTTTCCTCCCTCAGGAAGAGGTTTGTAGATGCCCCGGTCCTCATCCATCCTGATCCCTCAGCCCAATTCACGCTGGAGGTTGATGCTTCTGAGACTGGCGTAGGAGCTGTGCTATCCCAACGTTCCAGTGCGGACCAGAAACTACACCCCTGTGCCTTCTTTTCCAAGCGGTTCACCCCCACGGAGGGACGTTATGACGTTGGTGATCGTGAACTGCTAGCCATTAAACTCTCCTTGGAGGAATGGAGACACTGGCTAGAGGGCACAGAACTCCCGGTCATCGTCTGGACTGACCACAAGAATCTGTCCTATCTCCAGACCGCCAAGAGGCTCAACCCCCGGCAGTTCAGATGGTCTCTGTTCTTTTCTAGATTCAACCTAGCCATCACCTACCGACCCGGATCTAAGAATACCAAACCGGATGCCCTTTCCCGGCAACATGCCCCCGACGACACTCCAGAAGAGGTCAGCACCATCCTTCCTCCTTCCTGCTCCATAGGAGCTGTTTCCTGGACTCTGGAGACAGTCATCCGCAGGGCGCTGCAAACCGAGCCTGACCCGGGCAATGGACCCCCCAATCGCCAGTATGTCCCTACCACTGTCCGTTCCCAGGTTATTCATTGGGCCCACACCTCTAAGTTCTCTTGCCACCCAGGGGTTAGCCGCACCATAGGGTTCCTTCGGCGTTATTTCTGGTGGCCATCCCTGAACAAAGATGTGGCAGAATATGTGGCTGCCTGCAACGCCTGTGCCCGGAGCAAAAACACACATCGCCCTCCTTCAGGGTTGCTGCATCCCCTTTCCATCCCTAGTCGTCCATGGTCGCATATTGCCTTGGACTTTGTCACTGGCCTACCTCCCTCCAAGGGCAAGACTGTTATCCTGTCTGTCATTGACAGATTTTCTAAGGCCTGTCACCTCGTGGCTCTTAACAAGCTTCCTTCTGCTGCTGAGACCGCCAGACTGGTATTTTACCACGTCTTCAGACTCCATGGGATCCCATCTGAGATCGTCTCTGACAGGGGGCCTCAATTTGTCTCCCAGGTCTGGAGGGACTTTTGTTGTGCCCTGGGTGCCAAGTCCTGCCTGTCGTCTGGTTTCCATCCTCAGACCAATGGTCAATGTGAGCGTCTCAACCAGGAGCTTGAGGATGCCTTGCGCTGTGTTTGTGCCTCTAACCCCACCTCCTGGAGCACTCATCTGCCCTGGGTTGAGTACGCCCACAACACCCATGTCTCAGCTGCCTCCGGGCTGTCCCCTTTTGAGGCCTCCCTTGGCTACCAGCCATCCATTTTGCCTTCTTCCTTCCCAGACCCTGTCCTTCCTTCTGTTGGTTCCCACCTCCGTTCTTGCCGCAGGGTCTGGGACCAGACTAAAGCCGCTCTTCAGCGCACCTCCGCCAGGAACAAGGAGATTGCGGACCGGCGGCAGATCCCGGCTCCCACCTATTCACCTGGACAGAAGGTCTGGCTGTCCTCTCGGACTTCCCCCCTCAGGTCCTGTCCCAGGAAGTTGTTCCCCAGGTTTGTGGGTCCCTATGAGATCGACACTGTGCTCGACTCTTCCTCGGTCCGCCTCAAGCTACCTGCCCACCTCAGGGTCCATCCCATCTTCCATGTCTCCCAGATTAAGCCGGTCCTGTCCAGCCCTTTGTGCCCTCCGGCCGATCCCCCTCCTCCCGCCCGGTTCATTGATGGGGGCCCTGTCTTTGCTGTCTGCCGCATCCTGGATGTCCGCCCTCGTGTGCGTGGGCGGCAGTATTTGGTTGACTGGGAGGGCTATGGTCCTGAGGCCCGCTCCTGGGTGCCTCGTTCCTTTATCCTCGACCCCTCTTTGATTTTGGACTTTGAACGGTCCTCTGCCTCCTCTTCTGCTCGTCCGCCGGGTGGCGGCCGTTGGGGGGGGGGACTGTTACATCCTGTGTGTTGTGTGTGGCTAACCTCATCATCCTCAGGGTGCGACAGGCAGGGCAGGTGTGGATCCCAGCTGTTCCTCATTTGATCATCAAGAGAAGTTATAAGGAGGAGCTGGTTCCTGTGCTCGACGCCAGAGGATGAACGCTTTTCAGTGTGGTAATCAGGCTTCCTTGGTGTCCAGTATTTATTCCTGGATTGACTTTAACCTTCTGCCTTTTTCTCGTCCAGCTTTTGCTCCTGGATCCCCTCCGGTAGACCAGCTAAGCCTTCCAGTCCGCCAGAACCGGAGCTCCCCTCCGCTCCTCCTAACTTCTCCAAGAAACCCGGAAACCCTGTGGTCTGCTCCTGTCTGTCCACCCTCCAGCATTCCGACTCTTGTCGCCACAACCGCTCCCCAGGATTACACGTACTCCTTCCCGGGACCCATCCTCTCCTGGAGACTGTAAGAACCCGTTCCCTTCCTGGTAATCAGCACTTTATCCATTCCTTTCACCAGCTCATCATTAACTCTGACCTTCCCTCCTAGTTTGGAACCCGGACCCGAACCCGAGCCTCCGCCTGGGTCTCTAAATAAACTTTGATCCTCTACCTCTTTATTCCCGAGTCTGTGCGTGTTATCTGCTTAGGAGTTTTTCGCTATGGATGTAACACCATGCAGTTAGGTCAGGTTATAATGTTTCAGTTTTATAAAGTTAGTGGAATTCAAAATAAGATTCCTATTTGTTTTGTTGGCCTGAAATTATCGTTCAATCAAATGTGATTAAAAGTTATTAAATCAAAGAACCAACATGAATTACTGGCTCCTCTTCAGAGTACAACACTTCACCCAGTTTGTAAACTCACATTATTAAAGCGCTCTGAGCTGTGATCATCTTTCTTCTACACCTGCAGATGCATCAGCATGGCTTGACAGTGGAGGGTGATTCAGACCATCTTGATGTGCACGTGAACACATTGGCAGACGTACTTTGGTTGACAGAGTGCCAGTTTAAGACCCT
>SSNR01000008.1:3628535-3655515 GCA_006937965.1 Callopanchax toddi | reverse complement strand
CATTTTGGTTTTACTCTCAAGTCTTTTGGACTAAAATGCTGATTAGTTTTAGTCACATTTTAGTCATGTCTATATGTATTAGTTTTAGTCATCCATAACTCAAAACAGTTTTTGTCACTTTGTGGTCTATTGTTTGCCCATTATTATAACAAAGACATGCGCTATTTAATGAATAAAACCACTCAAAACTCGTTAGCTTAGCCATTAGCTCCTTGGAGGTTTGAATTGGCTGAATTTAGCGGCGCATTTTTAGTAAAACAAAAGAAACAAACAAAGCAAACGTCTCACCCTTAATTTGATTACATAAGGACAATCAATCTGCAGGGTTGTCACAAGTTGTCAAGAAGTATTCTTTGAATAAATATCCATCATCATCATCATCATAATCAACTGGTTCATACAACCCCTACATGGTAGTGTCATGTAATTGAACACCACTGCTGTGCACAGTAGAATAAAAATTGATCAATTTCTAGTAACATACTATCAAAGTTGCACACTCAAGCAGGAAAACATGGCCTTAATCTGTTCATCTAAGCATGAAGGAACAACTACAATTGGTACTAAAACATGAAGTTGTACTTCTTCAATCAAATCCCTCATCATCTACTGTGCTGCAGTGACAGTACCAGAAATTAATGATCTGATGCAATTTTTTCCAGCTTTTTTTGATTTCACAGTTTAAAATAATCTAAGCCACCTCATATCACAGAAATAAAGCATCACCAACCATTCTAGTGTCACATTGATTGAATTTGTTCACACGGAGCAGATTTGTAAATTACAGACTAAGAAAAAAATAATATATTTATACTCTATTTTCTTTAGCAGCTGTGTTTTATAGGTCTCTTTTTTAAAAATACATGTTTTTCTTAGCCTTTTAATAACAGTTAAACATTTTGCATGTATGACTTTGACCCAGCAGGTGGTATTTGTGTGTAAACCATTGCTGTAGCTGTATCCCACCATGCACCCTTTGTTAATGCCATGCTCCTGGCCAACACCAGTTGAGCGGAACAGAAGGCAAACATCAAATACAAGCTTGTTGGCAATTTGTCGTGGGACGGAGCTGTGCACCTTATTTAGTTGGTTTGTCTAATATGTTCAGACATGGTGAGTCCCTACTGAAGGTAAAACACAGAGCAGTTGAATGTTTGATTTATGGCTTCAAGGTTTTAGAGCTCAGATTAGGAGAGTCACATCATGATTATGATGATGACAACCTACCCAAAATGTTCCCCTACCTCAAGTTTCTAAATTGGTCAAGATTGATTCCAAACCTACAATTTTTTTGCCTTTTGAGTCATTTTGGTGGATTTATTGGTACTTCTTTTCACCGCTCACCATAAACAGTTTTCTCCTCATGTGTTCCTCTTCAGGGGAATGTGAAACATTATATTTCAGAGTGAAACACAGTTACTGTGAGTGTTCCAATGCTTTTATTCACTGAAAGTTTATTCAGTTATTTTTTCTTTTTTAGAAGAAATTTACCTTTATTTCCACACAGGGTTAGCATTTTAATAATTCTCCCAGTATTTTTTCTTCCTCTTCTTTTTCCATCATAATCTTACAGTTGGACTGTTGTGTCAATTGTATATATTATTTTATTTTTGAACTACCATTCATGTGACCTAATGGTAATCATTCCTCTTGCACATAATCTACAATAATAAACAAAATCGGCTTTGAAACTCAAATATCATTGCAGAGTTAGAATAAACAATTAGTAGTCAATATGTTGTGTTTTTTTTTAGATTCACATAATGTCAGCCTGTTAAAACTTACTCATGGTTAAGATTACACATTACCCAGAACCCACTGGGGAAATGTACAGATCCATCTGGACAAAATAGCTAAAGGTTTTAATATGTTTTGGTTTTTGCACATTTTATTGCAGAAACATTCAACACTTTGACATACATAAATTCTTTAATCCTCACATTTTCTATATATGTGAGTCATGTAGAATGGTTTCCACACCTAAGCCCTCATATAACTCCTTTTCACAATCAATCAACAATACTCAGATGGGCTGTGGAGTTTGAACGATGCTCAGTTGGGTCTAAGGGGCCCAACGTGGGCCAAGAAATCTCCTTCACACCATTACACCACAAACTGTTGATACAAGGCAGGATAGAGCCATGCTTTCATGTTGTCTAAAGCGCTAAGTTCTGACCCGACCATCTGAATGTTGCAGCTGTAATTGAGAATCTTCAGACCAGGAATCGTTCATCCAACCTTTTATTGGCCAGTGCTGGTGATCCTGTGTGAACTATAGCCTCAGTTTCCTGTTCCTAGCTGAGTGATACTTGGTGTGGTCTTCTGCTGCTGTTGTCATCTGCTTCAACGTTCAACATGTTGTGGTACATAGATAGAGTTCTGCAGATCTCAGTTATAATAATTGGTTATTAGAGCTACTGAACCAGTATGCGCATTCATCAACAAGAAATTTTCATCTACAGCACTGCTGCTCACTGGATAATGTCTCATTTATGGATTATTCTCTTTTAGTTGTGGGTGAAAATCCCAATAGATCAGCAGCTTCTGAAATACTCAGACCAGTACCAACAACCATGCCACATTCACAGACGTTAAGCCCCCTTTCTTCTCCAGCCTGATGCTCAGTTTGACCTTCAGCAGTTCATCATCAGCACATCTACATGTTATATCCTGTGTGTTGTGTGTGGCTAACCTCATCATCCTCAGGGTGCGACAGGCAGGGCAGGTGTGGATCCCAGCTGCTCCTCATTTGATCATCAGAGAAGTTATAAGGAGGAGCCGGTTCCTGTGCTCGACGCCAGAGGATTAACGCTTTTCAGTGTGGTAATCAGGCTTCCTTGGTGTCCAGGATCTATTCCTGGATTGACTTAAACCTTCTGCCTTTTTCTCGTCCAGCTTTTGCTCCTGGATCCCCTCCGGTAGACCGGCTAAGCCTTCCAGTCCGCCAGGACCGGAGCTCCCCTCCGCTCCTCCTAACTTCTCCAAGAAACCCGGAAAACCCTGTGGTCCGCTCCTGTCTGTCCACCCTCCAGCATTCCGACTCCTGCCGCCACAACCGCTCCCCAGGATTACACGTACCCCTTCCTGGGACCCATCCTCTCCTGGAGACTTTTGGAACCCGGACCCGAACCCGAGCCTCCGCCTGGGCCTCTAAATAAACTTTGTTCCTTTACCTCTTTATTCCCGAGTCTGTGCGTGTTATCTGCTTAGGAGTTTTTCGCTATGGATGTAACACTACATGCCTAAATACATTGAGTAGCTGCCATGTGATTCTCTATCAACTGGCTGTGTTAACAAGCAATTCCATAGGTGTACTTAATAAAGTGACTGGTGAGTTGATATCTAGTTGTGAGTCTCATTATCACCATTATAAATGAGAAAATTTGAGAAAATTCTAATTCTTATTTGTCAATTAGGCTAATCTTGGCTAACCTCTAAACACAAAGGTGAGCAGCATCAGAAAACATTACACCTCCACCATCATATCCACCATGTCCTGGAAGGTGAAACCCTCTTCAAGCAGACATCGTAAACTAAGCTCTGATCATCTTGAAAGACAAAGAACATCAGATCAGCTCTTTCATTACAGCCTGTCAGATGCAGAAAAATACTCTGATCTGCCTACGTTTACTCATCAGCACTGTTATTGAAAATCACCTTCAATTTGTTTCAGATGCTGAGATTGAGAGAAGCACGTCTCCATGTTCTATTTGATGTGATGATCACTCCGATTATTCTTTTAGATAGGACAGTGAGAGTCGAGCGTGGTGGAATCAGAATTAGTCAGTGAGAAACTACAGAAAGGGTTGGGAAACAGGGACAGACAGATAAAGACTATATTAAATAAAAAATACTCTAAAAGTCTCAGATGTGTCTCATAATTGACCTGAATGATTTTTTTTATATCTGCACTGGCCGTTAAAAATCTAATATCAGCAACAATAAGAGATTCAGAGATTATTGCATCTGCCTATGTATTAAGTTACCCTCATGTTTTGTTATTCTGCACATAGAATTGTCCTGCACACTTTAGAAACTGCCTGTATAGGATTGTGCTTCTTCATTTTCACTCTGACACCTCATCTTTGTTGCTGCTTTCCAAGCTTCGCAGCCGGCAAATAGACTGAAGCTCATCTTTGTTTGTATTAAGAGTTTTGTGCCTCAGAGAGAAGTCTTTCTTTCTTTCATTCTTTTTTTTTTTATAACTGACCTCCCAATAGTCCTGCTCCTAAACTTTTATGTATTCTTGTGGCACTGTAACTGATTTGGTAACAGAGAGAAAAGAAGGTAAAGAAAAGCCTACTGCAGGCTTGTGCAGAGCTTCAATCAAATACCTGGGAGCTAGTTGACATGGAGGGTGTGGAGTTCCCTGAAAAGTTATTGAACTTCTTTCTCAATCTTTTCTTTTTTTCAACAGTAGCTTTTTATATTACCTGGCATAGCTTCTTTTTTTTTCTTTTTATCCTGTGCCCTCTCTGTCTGATGCGTGTGAGGACAGAGCCTGCGGTTTGAAAGGCTCACTGTCCCTTGATTAGGTTCTGCTGGTGTGTATGATCAGTGAACCGGAGCCGGCTCGTGGAGCAAGCGTGGCGGGGTTGCAGCTACATTCCGCCAAGTGGCTGGATGTTGATAAGTTCATTGTTGTTCCTTCTGCGTGCCCCAGATAAGCCCCCGCATGTCATGATTTTTTCTCTGCCGCAGTCACAACTGCGGCTTCGGCATCCCCGGTGGGGTCCAGATACGGGCATACGGCTGGTCAGACTGCAGGGTTGTGACAGATTGGTGCTCCCACCTCTCAGCGTGTTTAGTACTAATTTACCAGTTCGAGTACACAGACAAACAACTTTTTTTTTAATGCATAATGCAAAAATTCTCAAAAGACATTAGGATGCTGCTGTTTTTTTTTTTTTTACATCAGCATAGAATTCACAAATTTCTAAAATCAGCTCAAACATACTTGGAGTCTGGTTGTTAGAATCCAGGAGAAAATGTAAAAATATGTGTCCTACTCCCTCTAAAGGCGAGGGACTAAAAGGGCAGCACACAAATGGATGCACATGTCAGGATTAAGTAACATGGTGCACAGTATTAGAAAAAAACATATAAGGGTAAAAGTATTGTTAAATTAATTGAATAGCCTCTGTGCACGCATCAGTTCCGTGTTTGGCGTGAGGATGGTATGAGACTTCCGGTGTCCGTGCTAAAGATGGGAGGAGGGAATTTGATCTTGTTGATGCTGTACAGAACGGCACACAGCAGTGGTGGTTAGACCTGCTGTCAGTATGTTGTTGAAATGCAAATTTTGTCAGTGCACATGTCATGTTTAGGACACGAACACATAAAAGCGCAACATAGAAGGCCACGCACAACAAAAGAAGAAAGATTTGCAAAAAAAGAAAAATTTACAAGCTCCCGAAAGGAAACTAGCAAGCACAGTATGTGCTTCCAGCGGCTACCGGAAGTTTATGTCCATCCTGACCTTCTACCGGAAATTACTTCACGTAGCTGCGTGCACAGAGCCCATTATATATCCAGAAGTCACAGGTGGATGCCTCCACAGTTGCCTGGATTAACTACCTGATAAACAAACCTCAGTTTATTGGCACTATAGGGTTTTGTGTCATCATGGGAGAAGAAGTGGAGGTGGTGGAGCAGTATAAATACCTTGGTGTACACCTGGACAGCAGACTGATCTCATCAGCACTCATCTGTTGGGGTAACAGAATCAGAGCCAGAGATCATAAAATGTTGAACAAGCTGATAAAGAAGACTGGGTCTGTTCTGGGGACTGATCTGGAGCCTTTAGAGCTGCTTGGACAAAGGAGGATTCTCCATTAAATGAAAATCATGATGGACAAGCCTGTGCATCCTCTGCACAAAACAGTATTTAACACCAGAGTGTCTTGGCTTCTTCAGATCCACAGATCAACTGAAGCCCCTTCCTGCCTACAGGACAAGCTGTAGTTACTCTGAAAACATTTAAATGAGTTTCTGAAAATTTTAAATTCCCTCTGGCATTAATAAATTATTTGTGAATACTGTATCGCAACAACAGTTTGCATTAAGTTCATTTTTAAAAAGGTTTTCTGCCATTACAATGCCCATAATTGTGTATAATTTGCCTTTATTTTTTTAAGCAGTTTTTGGGCATCAGGAGCACTTAGTGGCCATTTGATTACCAATTTGTATGGAATACATGGATATGCAACACCTAAAATGTAGCAGCTGACTTTCTATTGCAGTATAAGCTGTACTTCTTGGTTTTGATACTAGAGCAACAATACATTTTTGATATACTGTGGCATCTTTTAAATGATGTGCCAAATGCAGAGAAATTATGTTCTCAAAGGGATCAATGAAGCATAAAGTTTTATTATATAATTACTATTATCCTATAATTGGTAAAGCAGTGTTTTTAAAAACAATTTCACACACTATATTGCAATTAATATATGTTAAAGTCTTCTTGTTCCACTGTTGTATTAGTTAGCCCTGGGTTTTTTAAGTGAAGCCTGCAACACTCAGCAGCTTACATTGTTATTGGATCCATAGCATTGATATTTTGTCTAAAGCCAGCCTTCCAGTGGATGGCCATGCCTAACTGCTTTGCTGGGGCTCTAGAGTCATGGATTAAATATATCACAGTACACTTCCAATGTTTTTGCTCTTTACTAAAGTAGGATAACACAGAGTGGTGTGACTGGGGGTGGAAAAAATACATTAATATAAGGTATTTTTCTTATGGGTAGAGCACTGTGTTACCATTTTTGAAGGTCAGACACGCATCACCCACTCCACATGAATAGGTAACACATTTGGACATCATATACTGTTCATTGAATCTTTCAAATCAAAGCTGTGCACTTATAATGGAAACGTACAGCAAATTGTCAAGTTCCACAACTGGGTGATGAATCACTAGAGAAGACTTACACAGAAAAGTCAATGTCCGAGATCCAGATTAAAGATTGTCAGACACTCTCTGCACAAACCTTTAGTTTTATCAATATACGTCTCAAAAAGACTCATGAACTTGATGTTGAAGTACTCTAGTGTAATGATAAGTCAGTATTAAATCTTCCAACCTTACAGTTAGCTGGAGATCATTTTTTTCATAGGTGACACAGAAACATTCTCACTAATGTAGATTGTATAGGTAAATTATTGGCCCATTTCTGTTTAACTACTGTAGGTAGGTATGGCTGCAATGACTATACGTTTAAAGTATATTAAACATAAAAGAAGTGTAAATCAAAAGTCTCAATATGTAATATAAAACCTTAGTTTATGTAGAGGATTAATGCCAGAATATATGAGTCTAATCACTTAGGTGTTGATGTGATTGACCCAAAGTTCAAGTCCCTCTGGTTTGTGAGTTTTAAATTTTACTTTAAACAACAAAATATGGAATTACTTCTTTAATACTTGTACACTTCTAACACTATAATAGGTATTTCTGTACATGGATGGTCAGTTGTGATTTATAGAAAAGGCTATGCACATATTGTGGGTTATACTTTAAAAGGAGATTCATTGAAATTTACATATGCTTTTATTTGAAAGTTTCCTGTAAATGACAAAAATTTATTTTGAAATAGCCATAGTTCAGGTAAATGTTGAGTATTTCACTGAAAATAACAGAACAAGAGAGTACATTGCATAAAGGAAAGAAGGTAAATTTAGCACCAGTTGAAAGTGGCAAGAGAATGAAAAATGTAGGTTTCTAAATCATTAAGTTCACTGTACATCTAAATGAATTATAATGCTAAAAGTCAATTTATGTAACAGATGTAAAGATAACATATTGTTTTTCTTTTTATTATATTTCCGTTTTGTCTTTAATTGTGGCTGAAGGTGGCCTATTTTAGTATATGATGAAATAAAGAACATGTTTAGTAAACCACTTACAATAAGGCTCTACTTTATTCAACAGGGAGCTACATTGGACTTAACGACCATTAGTCACAACACCATGGAACCAGTAATGTCAGAAAAAAAAATTGTTAGAAAATTATGTACATAGAGTAAGCAAGACTAGAGGTCAAGTCTATGCTTAGTTAGATGTCTTATGAAAGTGTGCTGCACCAATGAATTAGGGGCATTTTTTAAAGAAATACTATTAAGTACAGATCCAAACTTGTGCCAATTTACTGTACTTGGATTTTGAATCACCTTGATTAACAACCTGTCAGCCAATCAGAATCAGCACTTGGGTTGGAAGTGACCAGCAGATTATACCTACATCTCAAGTCTTTCTGTATCTCTTTCATGTTCTCTTTGTTATCCCTTTTCTGTCCCAGACTGTCTTCAGAATATTAAATAAAAAAGACTTTACAGTTGACGTCAGGTAAAATTTTGACTGATCAAAGCAACATCGAGGAGATGAAAGGACAAGGGAACTGTAGCATTTTGCACACATTTGCACCTCACACCATTCTCAGGGTCACAGTTTAAGCCGAACAATGGCTTTGCTTCACTCGAGCAATCAACCGTTACAGTGTTTACCTACTGTTTTAATCAATATGTGATATACGCCGGAATCCTAACAATAATCCCAAAAGCCACACACTGAATAACCAGGCTATAGTTTTGTTGCTTTTTGCTTCAATATACAGTACATCTATCAACAGAGGGTGTGGGATGCATGTGTCCGAGCCAACTTTGCATATAGGCCTCATAAATAATGCAACAGGAATTATCAGTTAAAGGTGTCAGGAAGTCATTTACAAATGCGACGTGTGAAGTTTGTTTATTTGATTTTTGCATTATAGTTTCAGCTTGAATTTCTACTGTCGGTCCTAGGTTCCTTTTTTCTGCACTATTTCAAACATATGCTGTCAGTAATATTAATAAAAATAAGCAAAAAATAAATATTAATTTATTTTATAGTGTTATAATAATAATAATAATAATAATGGATTGGAATTTGGTGAACACTAAAGTTCAAAGTCAAAATGTTTGGTAAAAGTGGATGTGTGTTGAATTTTTATGTAGCATCAACGCTAACAAAAATCCCAACGTTTATAAATTGCATTCACATTGAAGCTTAATATCTGGAAAACCAAGCGCGGTGAGCGTTTTGTTTCTTAATTTATACTCACCTTGTTTGTCTGCAAAACTGTCCGTGTCAGTGAGTCATGAGGCTCTTCCTTAAAGTGGATTTATTTAGCAACGTGAAGAAGAACAACTTGTTATTCATGCAATGCAGAGGTACTCTGGGCTACTTGGCAGGCATGGTAAATTGCCCATGGGGAGAGCCAAGCAACCCCCTAGCTATGTTCAAGTATTCAAGGTGACTTTAGGAGTAGGGTCATGTTATTGTTTTCTTTTTGCCATTTGGTTTTTTTTAAGTAGGAGGACATGACATTTGAAATGTGACCTTATGATGACCATTCTGTTTAAACTCTTATAGGAACAGTTATTTGGAAAGTGTGCAATCATTTGCAAAATGAGGATACACTTAATTTAATACAGAAATAATTGCTTGCCAGCGTTAAATAGAGTACTCCAACCTCTGACCAGGACCATGAATGCCTTAAGCCACATGAAAGCTGATTTGTATACTGAATCAAGTGAAACTGGGATTAAGATAATTTCAAGCATCAACTTATCTTTTACACATGGAGATTAAGTTGTTTTCTCGATCTGTTGCTCTGCACAAGAACAAATGGGTTAGCCAATGAGACATAGCAGAAATTGTAATTGCTATTCATCTCAGGATGGAAAATGACTCTGGTGTTTGTTTGGTTCATTGCACAGCAAGTGCCTTCTTTGCGAGGACTGACGTGCATGTTGAATTAAGTCAACATCGAGATGAGAGACTGCATTACAGGAGAGTGCCAGTCCTCTTAATCTCTTTTTACAAGGAAGAAACGATTGAATTTGCACTATAGATTGACACAAGGGATAGGAGGACGTACTTCCAATTCATGCTGTGGATTGTTCATTTCTAAGTAATGTGAAAGAATAGTCCTACCAAGAGATTATCTGTGTAAGAGTGTGAGTTGGCTCCATTTCCTGAAGGATTAGATATTCAATCCAAATTATTGCAGGTGATACAGTTTGATATTTGACCGCGGCAAGACGCCCTTAGTGGTGTGCAGCCTTTTGCTCAGTGGATTTAATAAAAATGAATCAGTTTCAAAGCTCAGTATTAGGAATGGGCAATATTATATTGTTTACAATATAAAGTTGAAATTTTTATTTTTATTATTATTTTAAAACAATTCCCTTCTGAAAATGTACTTAAAATGAATAAATAAAATAATAAAGTACTCTACCTTTAGGTCTGTCCAGTTTTAGCCATATTTTATCGTTTTTCTACTGTGTTGAACTGAAATGCAATTTAAATGCATTTTTAAATAAATTAAAGGAGTTTGAGTTTACAATATTAAAGTCCAGGTCTATTATTTGATTCTGTTCCCTGCTAAAATTATTTTACATAAAACAAATTACTTTTTGGGGCAAACTTTCTTGTTAGGTTACAATGCAATTAATTTCATTTAATTAATTACAAAGCCTGTAATTAATTTGATTAATTTATTTAATCAAGTCCCACCACTAGTAATGTTATAAAAACATATTGACTGCTGCCTTTTGACAACTCCCTTTTTGTTTTCCTTTGCTATGCAAAAGGCAGAGTGTGTTTTGCAAGACAAATGGAGACACAGCATTCAACAAAAGCATTCCTCCCAAATCCATCAGCTGTTTAAACTATCTAACAATCAGAAACAGATGGAGTATATCAGCCAGACTTCTCAAGAACAACCCTCTTACCTGCACACATGAGTGAATTCTGGATCTTTGCAGGAGTAAGTAGCTACTTATTTCACTTTGTAGATTCAGCTTAAAAGAACCAAACAAAGCGATAAGTGCAGAGTTTGCACTCCCAGCTTTATATTGTTTACCTCCTCATAACAGTGATGCATTATGCCTCAGCGCCTTTCATTTAAACTGCTTAGCAACCTGTCAAAATGGTTTTGAAGTCTCCAATCTTGGCAACAATATGTTCCATCTGCTCTGCCTCGCTTTTAATGGGGTTCATTTGTGTGATCACATTCGCAGAAACTCTGTGGGGTCTGTGTCAGGGTTTCCTCACTGGAACACAGCCAAGTCAGGTCAGTCTTTCAGAAACCCATCAAACAGCACTCGGTGTATTCTAGAGCAGCTGCTGGCAGAGCTCAGCTCACCTTGAAGTGGACCAGTCCTCCTGTCCTCCACGCTCCATGTCCCATACATAATCATCCTACATGGAAATTTAAAAGAATACCTCTGCATGCGACCACAAATTACCATTTGCTGGCTGTCTTGGTTAATGTGTGGAGTCCCAGCTTGTTAGGAAATAGACCAGCTTTGATTGATTGCACTGTTTCCTTTTCTCATTCATGTAGAAAATTGGCAAGGCTGAACACCTTAAAACAAAGCCTGAAGTGTTCCCCAGAGACGTTAGAGAGTTTGTGTGTCTAAATGACTTTTTTTTTTTTTGTTCTCATAACATTTCTGTCCTCATATCATTCACCTAAAGCTGAGGTGTCAGAGAATCTGAAACAAAAGATGGATTATCTGGTTGCGTTTGCACAAAAAGTGATGACTAGCACCCTTTAAAAAAAACACAAGGAACCTTTTTGTCTCATCCCCTAAAATGTTTTACCATGAACCTCAGCATCATTTTGCCACTTTGCTGTTGACTCTGCAGAGTCATCATGCGGATGAAATCAAAACTTTTTAAAACATTTGCTTGAAGCATTCCATCTTAGCAGCCTCAGCTTTGCTGACAGTGTTGTGGGTGGCATTAAGAGTGTCTTTGATAAGGATTTGAGACATATTTAGGCTGCTGCTTATTCATGCCAGTGCAATTCACAAATTTCATGTGTGTGTGTGTGCAGAGGGACTTGAATGGTTACAGCAGGAGTCCCTACCCTGAAGTTTGAATTTTGAGTAGACCCATCAAAAACCCAACTCTTTATCTCCTTTTATTCCAGCCTCTTTCACAGAGTCTCTACTCCACTGCTCTCACCCCACTCAGCTTCAGTTTTAACTCCCCCACCCCTTTAAATATCATCCCTTACCACTGTGACAGTGAGAGGAGAAGTAAGAGAGGCCATCTTCCTCTGACACCGCATGAGGATGTGAGCAGAATAGCTTCAGCCATCGCACACAGCACTGGTGCTGTTAAATCACGATGCAAGCACACAGCTCTGTGGCCATATGGCCTCCTATCCATATCATCCCCCCCCCTCAATCATGAACAGACGTCAAAACCCAACACTCCTCAAAGATGGTTGTTCAGCCTCGAATCTTCTAAGCAGGTCTTTTTAGCTGTCTCATCAGTTCTGAATGTCTCAGTCAGTATCTTCACATTAAATGCTCAGCTGCCACTACGTGATTTAACTCTGACCCAACATGGGTCTTATAGTCCGGTTTACTGTCATCATGTGTTACATGCTGATTAATGAGGCTCATGCATGCCTAATAAAGAATATATAGGCTTTTGTGTAGAAATCTATAGCAACCTTTGGGTCCAATCCATATGGTTAAGGCCAATTCATACTCCACGAGAAGAAAGAACTTTCTTCTCGCTGGGTGTCTGCGAGAACAAAATGACGTCAATTTGTTCTCACAGACCCAGTTCGGCAGCGCTAACGGCTTGTTCTTGTGCACATCAGCTGAGCCAAACTTTTTTCAGCAGGGCATCCGAAAACACTGCTGTGATTGGTCAGAAAGGGAATGACCGTGGTTAGTGCGGGCAGCGGTTTACGTTGTACATTGATGTAACTTATTCTCCAGTGCCTGCTGTGGCTGCTTTATGCAGATGGACCTGCGCGACAGACCAGAGGAGGCATTCAGGTCTGGGACCAGTGCGGGCCGCGAGGGTGTGTGCCGGTCAATCCAGACCCGAATGCCTCCTCACCTGAGGAGGGATTGTTTAATCTGCACACACACATCCGTTCCCCTCCACACACACACACTTGATATGCACACCTCTATGACACATCGCTGAAAGAGTTCGGCAGCTGAGTTCTTGAGGAGCATGAATGATCCCTGCAACAATTTATTTTTCTCGTTCTCAGAGCTCCCCCAGTGAGAACAACGCTCTTGTTACTGAACTGATAAAGCCGTACGCTCCAACCCGAGCTCTCAGGTCCACAGACCAGAATCTCCTAACAGTTCCAAGGACCAGATTTAAAAGTCGAGGTGATCGCTCCTTCCAGTCTGTTGCACCGCGACTTTGGAATGACCTTCCTTTAGTTTTACGCTGTATAGACAGTCTGGACTCCTTTAAAAAGCAGTTGAAGACCCAATTATTCAAAACTGCTTTTAAATAACTATTTTGTGTTCTCTTGTTGTTGTTTAATGATTTTGATTTGTAATGATATTTTGTTTGTTTTATTGATTTTATTTGTTTTATCATGTTTGATTCTGTTTTCTGTGAAGCACTTTGTGATTTTTTCTGTGAAAGGTGCTATATAAATAAACTTTACTTACTTACTTACTTACTCTTGCTTCTCGTGGAGTATGAATTGGCCTTTAGTCATTCTCAGATGGTTTAGAGAATAAACCAACAGATTATGGTAGTTAGTTATTACAACTTCTCAATTTCTTTTGTCATATTTATGCACAATTACTGTATGCTTTTAAATGGGGAAAAAATAACCAGAGTTCACATTTTCAGGAGACTGCAGGCACTGATTTACACCAGCAGGTGGCTGAGTCGTGCTGTTTAGCAGTCAGTAAAATTACCTCTATCACACCAGAATCAATACAGACTCCCCAACTGATGCCTGAGCCTATTTAGGATAAGAAATGTATTAATGAATGGTAATATTCAGAAGTTTAACCCTTTAACTGGCAGATCGACTACTTGGTAGACCATGTCTTATTCTTTATATCTTGCACACAAATCCCCCTAAAATATATGGGGATGTGAAATTTAAAGTTAAACATTATTTTATTACAAGAACATTGCTCAAAAATAATATTAAAAGTTTTACATTATCAGTACACAATATTGTAACTCTTATTGCCCCAAATGAATGAAAGAAATGCTAGCAACAAACACAATAATTATAGCTTTTTAAAGGGTTAATCACACGTAGACATCAGGTAATTAAACCTATTTGATTTCGAAGTCACATGAAGAAAACAGCATTGTTATAAAAAGAGAGGAGCAACTACAGGAGCCATACTGTTTAATGCTTGGAGATAGTGTAGAAAAATATCACTTATTGCTGCGTCATAGGAGAGTAATTTTAAACATAATGGAAGCATATTCTCTGATGCACCTCATATGTCACAAGGAGGTTTTGCCTTAATTCTGCTACCTTTACTTGCACTGACTTTCTAAGGCATTACTAAAGGATACATGTGTATTTAGCCTTTGTAAAGGACAGAGGAGCACAATATTCACAAGCAAAGACAAAAGAACATGCTTGCAAAACTGAATGTAACAAAATCATTAATCCACTTTTGACAGTTACATTGTTTTTGTGATTGCTTGGAGACAAAATTGAAGTTAAAATATACATTTAAACAATTCCATAGATCTAGTATTTCCCCAAATATGCTTAAAAACAACTGAATTATGAGTGAATAAAAAGAGACATATTGTTTTAGTCTGGTATTTTATTAACACAATCCTCAGTTTTTTCTGATAAAACAGTGAAAAGAGGAGAATCAGTTAATTTTACTGTATATGAAGGAGGACTAACAGGTGCTGTGTGTTGATGGCTGTGCTCTGATTAGAACCTGTGCTCATGAGTCTCAGCCAGCCAGGGCCAATAGATACATGTTATTTATCTAGCTAGTAGTATTTTGTGTTCATTTTAAACATCGGTACATTTATCATAATATCATCACAGATTATTTTAGCTGTTTGAAAACGAGTAGGCAGAAGTACTAGTGTAATTGGCTCCCTACTCATACAATACAATAAGAAAATAATTTCTTCCATTCTTATTAAGTTCAGACAAAAAAATCAAAATAGAAAAAACAAAATCACAAACGCAAAAAAACACAACATGCCTTATAGGGTAAAGGGTCCAGGACTCCCGTGTAAAAGAGATTCTGAATCTCAATGCACTCTAAAAAGTAAAACCATCCTTTACTTAAATTTTTTGGTGTAACATTTTACACTCAAGAATTTTGAGTAGATTGGAGACAATTATATTGATAACGTTGGCTTTTACTTAATATAATTGTCTCTAATCTACACAAAATTATTGAGTGTAAAATGTTACACCAAAAAATGTAAGTAAATGATGGTTTTACTTTTTAGAGTGTGGGACTTTACTGGATAAATAAAGAATAATAAAATAAATAAAAAAAGAGTTTTGATTCTGCCACTGTTCTCCACTGTTGGTTCATACTGCTTTTTGTTTTATGTTTCACTTGCTGACTTTCAAAGCTCTTTTGCTCTAATGGGCTAATTGTAAACAAAATCAATACTTGAAACTGCTCTGGTTAATGCTCTGAATTTATGTAAAAATATACTAATTAAAGAATGGTGAAAATAGGTTGCATTTTGATATTATAGAAATTATACAGAAAATGCAGGTGGAAGACTTATCAGATTTGTTTCTAAAGTGACGTAAATTACAGTATAAATGATACTTTAACAGGAATGCAAAAAGAAAAACAATTTAAACAGCTCACTCCCAAATAATTCAGCATGAATTATTATTTTGTTTGTTTGTGTGTTTTTCTTTTACTCCATTTGGGGAATAAAATTCATTTTCTCTTATTTTAATCAAACTTATGAGCAAAACCAAAATCTCAGGGTTATGTTTTATAGAGCTTTAATTTAGTAACAACTTCAGGCACTCAGGTATATATTGAAATTATATATATTCTGTTCATATTATGTCCAATTTAAGACTTTTAAAAATGCGTTTTGCTAGATTGTGTTTGTTTATTTATCTTCTAGACAGCAGTGAAGCAGGCTGCATGCTGATTACAGATGGAGTCAAATTAAAATTCACAGCACAATGCTTTATGGCCCCAACCAGCATGTTGTCACACTGGGTGAAATAGTTTTTTGTGCTGGGTTGAGTGATGACGCAGCATGAGATAAAACATCTTTATCTATATAAATCACACACACGTCTGCCCTCTGAGTTATTTGAGAAAATGTTGTGAGATATCTATAGTGATCCAAAGTGTTCACAAGTAAATCATACAATCTCCAGAAAAAACAAAAATATCTTTTTCTTGTCATTTTAGTTTTTGTTTGAGTGATTCATTAAAACGTCCTCTAAGTCTGAAAGCTGCAAATCAAATAATTGAAATAAAGCAAAAAAGATGTCATTAGTACAAAATTAAGTCAAACATTATTAACAGAAATTATAAAAAAACTTGGGTTTTCATTTTTTTCAACTTAAATGTTAATTTACTTTGATTTAAAAAGTGATTAAGGCATAATTTAGACATTTTCTATTTCCCAGGATTGAGTTTTAAAACACATCTAAGTAAAGTCTGAAACAGACACAGCTTCACTTAATCTGCACAACAACCCCCTGCTTGATATTCCACATTGTTCACTTTTTGCTTTATGAGTTTCTGCATTATCATAATTCAAATAACTGTATTTCCTGCTCAAAAAAGTATCAAATAGAAAAGCTGATATATGCTGACTCTATGTGATCATATGACGGTCTTTTCTTTTGGAGAGATAGTTTTCATGATTTATTTATTTTTTGTTTCCAGAGTTTCAAGGATCGCTCATCAGTGACACACATCCGAACAGACATACGAAGGAGACGAATTGAAAAGTCAAAGAGAGTGTTTCACCGGAGGGGGGAAAGAGAATAAAGATTTTTTATTCTCAGAGATGATCTTTAACCCTGTGAAAACTGAATACTTCACAACTCGCTTCAACATTAGCTCTGGTTCAGTTGGAGGACAGGCATCGGTATAATATAACATCATTTGCATCATTTTTTAAGGGTTTACTCTGTGATACTCTCATTATGCACAAAATAACTTTTTAAAATCAGGTTTGATTCATGTATTATTTTGATAATTTTAATCTTTTTTTTTGTTGATCTATGATTTATGGGTCTTCCAAAACCATGAATTGAAGTTTTCTGACATTAATACTGATCGCTCTGCACCGAAGTTAAAAGTTTAAAAAGCCACAGACACATTTGGTCAAAATCTTCATTTTGAGTTAATAGAAGATAAACCGATCTTGACTTGCCATACTCTCATAAAATTACTATAATGAATGGTCCCAAAGGCATTTTCAGGTAACCTATATTGCATCACAACCTAAAAGGGCAGCAGTTCATCCACTTTACATATATATTGGAATTTATTTTTATTTTTATTAAAATAGTTTCATAGATAATTTCCCATTATGAAAAAACAAACAAAAAACCCTGTAATTTTCCACATTTAACATGTGGACATTGTTTGTAGAATCTAAAATACTTTGCAATAGTATGATGCATCAGTTATTTACCCACCACCTCCAAATATATACACCAAAGCAACACCCTCATTACTGAAGATGTTGATTCATGTCTTTTTATATGTATAAAGACTCTCTCTATACATGTATTCATCTGACTTACTTTATACCACATCCTCAGTAAGGGATAAAGAAGTGATTGTTTCTAATCCGATGCATTTGACTAACTGGTCATTAGCAAAATCTGACCACTTCTACAGTAGCAGACATTTTGGCAGTTTGCTATCTGGTAGCATGCCAAAGCAATGATCCCAGAGAAGTAATTGTTGCTGTCCATTAATCTGTGAAGGGTTATAACCTCATTTCAAAACAATTTGGAGTCTATCGTTCTACAGGGAGGAAGATTATTCACAAGTGGAAAACGTTTAGGACAGCTGACGTCTTCCCTGGAGTGGATGTTCCAGCAAATTCACTCTGAGGATAGGTAATGTGATGTTCAGAGAAAACCCAAGACTCTACAGGCCTATGTTAGCATGTTTACTGTTCATGACAAGACAAGATAAGAGCTTTAACAATTAGTTTGGAAAAGTTTCCAGAAGAAGGCTTCTTCTTTACTAAAACAATGTCATTATATGATGTCTGTGTATACCAACAATAAGAGTCTTGAATAACATGGCATCATGACTTAGGTTTACAATTTTTATCTGAACAAACTACCTTTAAGAACAATGTCCTGTGGAGGAGTCTGGCTGCTTTTTGTGAAAGCATCATATGTTAAAGTACACTCATCCAGCTTATGGAATAATTTTGTACTTGTGCAAATGGTCCAAAGGTAGGAGAGCCTTGCACAACACAAGACTCTTCCATTCCAGGGAGGTGAGGAGGAGGTCATCACTTCTGTGGCTACGATGTAGCTCACTGCCATCAGTGTGTGAATGACTGACTGATAGATTTGAACTTTGAAAAGTGCTATACAAATGTTAGACATTTACATGATACTCACCAATCAGATTACCTTTCTAGTTAATCATTCAGAATAAACTTATCACATAAGAATTTTACCAACTGTTGATTATGGTGGTAAAGAAAAGATGACTTGGGCTAGATTCACTGAACATTTGAAATAAACAATGAACTACTCAGTATATACAGTACAAGTAATTTAGAGTTGATTGTAAAGAAACTTGTCTTACATCTGAAGCTTGGCCATTATTGAATCATATTCTACACACCACAATATCTACAACAAAACTACCATAGCCCAGTTAAAATCACAGCCAATCTAGAGAAAAGGAGGATATAATGGTTCCTGATAAACATCAATGAACGGAAGAAACAATCTAAAGAAAAGTGGATCAAAATTCCTCAGCAGCAGCGTGAGAGACCAATGAGGGCAAAAGTAAAGAGTTACTTCAAACTACTGTTGTTTTCAGATGGTTCTACAAAATATTGAATTTGTTTTTGCACTAATTCCTTCTGCATCTTTTATTCTCTTAAATAAATTCTGATTTAGTAAAATGTCATGCATTTTCCGTTTATCTCTGGTTGTTTTACTTAATTATGTGACCTGGTAAGAAACAGATCATTTTTTATTGTTCTATTAAAACTGTTGAAAAAAATATGAAAATATATTATTGTGGCTTGGTTTAGGATTGGATGTCAGTATTAAATAATATATAATAATAATATTTAGCACCTCCACAGACTTACTGCACTTCCAGAATTTTGACATTCCTAAGCACTTTATATAAGATCAAAGATTTCTCCATTGTTGCTAAGTTATCTCCAATAAGAAACTCACAATAAATCATATAGAAATTGAAAGAGTGGCTGAAATTAAATTCCTTGGTGTCCTGATTGATGAAAAACTGAGTTGGAAGAAGCATATCAAATATATCAACTCAAAAATATCAAAATCAATTTCAATACTTAACAAAGTCAAATATTTCTTAAACCAGCCATCATTATACATCTTGTACAGCTCCTTCATTCTCCCATACATGACTTATTGTGTTGAAGTCTGGGGGAGCACATACAGGACAACAATCAATTCTATATTTATTCTTCAAAAAAAGGCCATAAGAATTATTACTAGATCATCTTACATAGAACCAACAAATGCTCTATTCATTAAATTAAACATATTGAAATTTGAAGATCTAATTGACTTCAAAATACTTCAGTTTATGTTCAAAATAAAAAATCAACAATTACCGGGCAGTATCCAAAAGCTTTTCCAAATCAGGGAGAGTACTTTTGTTTTGAGAGGAACAAACATGTTTATGAAGCCAGCCGTACGAACTAATGCTAAGTTACATTGTGTTTCATCAAGAGGAGTCCAGTTATGGAACAATATTAGTGATGACATGAAAAAATGTCAAAACATTAAAAAGTTTAAAAAGAAGACAAAAGACTTTATATTTAAAGTTTATAAAGAAATGATTTAGACCTTTAATGGGCTATGTTTGATTTATGTATGTGTGATGTATGAGTATGTATATGCATATATATGTGTATGTATATATAAATGATAATTTTTTAGTTCTGGGTAAACCGCGGTAAACATTCAGCTTTTGTTTTTTACACATTAATTGCCGAAAGGGCTTGGACAGTAAACAAACTAATTTTCATTTAAAGCCTTTCTTTTTAATTCTATTTTGTTTTTATTTTTTTAATATTACTATTTTCTTTTTAAAGGGGCAGATATTAATAAGAGTTTTCCTCTTCTTTCTGTTCCTTTTCATTCTTTATGCTTATTAGCAGTTTTGTGTATTTTAGTTTTTGTTTTGTTTTTTTACTGAATGAAATAAAATTTTTTGATTTTTTTGATTGAAGTTATAAAACTCAAAATATGTGATGTCCAACAACATTGAGGACTTGAAGAATCTGAGATTTTATATAGTGTAGAACGCAGTAAAGTTAAAGTGCAGTAAAAGTACTCATATATAGAGATGTTTAGAGACTTTCTACTTAAAATGGGTAAAAAGAAAAACACCAAATTATTGGTAAACAGTCATATTGGTTTTCTGATCATTCAATTTTTTTTAAATGCTGAGTGCTACAGCCCATTCTGCATGAACTGTCCATTTGCTTGTCCTTGGATTAAAGGTTAAGCTTTCAAAATGCCAAGATACAACTTCTATTGAATTCCACAGGCACTGAAACTCTTCAACTAAATGGTCGTGCAGATCTGCATTCAGGGGAGGTAAACTTAGTAATGCTACATAATCAGATTACACTGAGTCTCTTTATTGCCTGTAGGTGGTCACTCATTTTTCCTCTCTCTCTACCACTCCCTTCATCCATTCTGTAATTTTCTGTCTCGGTCTTTCTCCCTTTATTTTGTGTTTTTTTCCTTTTCTTTTGTCTGGTTCTCTACTGGACGGCACTGAATATGGACCTGTACAGTGGTGGTCTCATTACTCATGCTCTCAGGAAAAAAGTAGTTCCCAGAGAGAGTGAGCATGCTTTTAAAAAGTGCCTTGTCACAATGAAGCACATGAATTGCATTTAGGTTAAAACCAACTGGGACTTTTAAATCTTATTTATAGGTAAAGGGAACTCCCTCTTCACTGCAGCATTTGGGCATCAGTTATTGTCAGGCCAAACCTTATTATAGTGTAACAATCACACACACACACACACACACACACACACACACACACACACACACACACACACTGATGTATCATGGTAAAAGCAAGCAAAGTGTTTTGGTTTGTAAACAGATTATAATCTATATAAGGGTTATGGCTATTATCCAGCATACAAGTGCTTCTTTTGCCAATAATCAGTGTAATGGGATGTCTGACAAAGAGGGCACACTCTCACACAGAGTGAGGTGAAGTGCTGTGTTGTAATCATATGCATGTACAGCATGTTCACAAAATATTAATGATGTTAGCTCTTATCATAAATAGTTTAAGCTAGGTAAGTGCTTACATTGATGGTACAAATAGATCTTGACCAACTACATATGAATCTTTCAGATCAGATCAGATTGCTACTTTAGAAGTGCATTAAAAGCAATACTTCTATCTCGTATTGGGACAATACAGGTACATCTAAAAAATTAGAATATCGTAAAAACGTTAAACATTTTTCTACAGAAACTAACCTATCAGGCATGTTGTGGGGGGAAACCAGAGTACACAGAATAAACCCACGCATGCATGGGAAGAACATGCTAACTTCACTCAGAAAAGCCACAGCAGCTGTGACATCTTGCTGCGAGGCAACAGTGCTAACAACTGTGCCACCATGCAGCCCATGAAGATACTACAGATGTTAACACCACCCAAACACACTTTGAGGGCAATTTAGATGTGTTTTATCACATTTACCTAGTTATTTTACTCACCTGGTGGGCTAACATTTGGGGGGTTTATGCACCAGTCATCAAAATATCATAACAAAACCAGAATAAACTCTAGAAAATAAAACCAATGTGGTCAGTGTTCGCAAAGATTACAAATACAGGTAGCTATAATATTTAGTTTGCTCCACAGCGTGACTAGGCCCAGCTTTATGGATAGGGCGAGGAGATCTAACATAGTCCAAGAAACCAGTAGAAATGGTGTAGGAATGTATTCAGGATGCACCCTGAATGCATCCTGGGGGGTGTTTTGGTCATAGTCTTTAAGGAAAAGACCCGGGGGCAGACCCAGGACCTGTTGAAGGGGATTATATATCTAGGCTGGCCCAGGAACACTTTGTGATCACACCAGATGAGTTGGAGGAGATAACTTAAACCCAATCCTGCATCAGAACAAAACAATAAGATGATATGAGGCGTAGCATATACAACATCTGGCCAAAATACAGCAGAACAATATCAAACTTCCAAAAACTTAGACACAGGCATATGCCAAAAATGTATTGTGTTTTTAACAGATGGACTTCTTTGTAAATATTCACATTTAGCACATGGAGAGTGTTGTGAGCATCATGATGAAGTTGAGTTTATTGCATCTGATACTGTTATCACAATATTCAACAGTAATATTGCAACTGCATGTTGTCCTAATATTGTGCAGCCACTGCTCAGACTGAATCATTCAAACAGCCACATTCTAGAATGATAACCATTTGTCTCTTTGACAAAAGCTCATTCTTATGGGACAGCAATTTAGTGAAATCATTAACCATCAGTTACAATAAACAGAGTAAATAAAAGTAGTATTATTTTTGAAGCCAAGTTGAATAATGGTGGACAGTCTATCAGAGAAGGTTTTACTCCAACATGAAAAAGCTGTTTCTTATTTTTACAGGCTGCCAACACTCTCTATTACTAGTTAACTGACCTTAATGTGCAAAATAGATTTTTCTTTAATCAGAATTAGATCTAGGGCATGGAAAACCCTGACCTTTAACAATTTGTGTTACAATGTTCAAGCATTAAAGTTTAAAAAATAAGACAAGACAGAAGATGATCATTTACAACCTTGGATCATTAAACATCCACAAAGTGCAGCTGCAAAAGCTGCGTAATGTGATGTGTGCTTCTGAAGTTTTGCACACTGGGTACAAAAGCCTGTGATCAGCAGTAAAATCTTGCTTGCAGTGATACATCTTCTGAAGTAATCAGTGTAATGGTCTATTGTGGTGTGAGGTTCTCCCGTGTTTATACTGTATATAGACCTCAACTCAGTGCTTTACAATGGCCGTTTGGTTTTGTGGCTGAGAAATGTTCAATACCTTACATCTACATGTCTCTGTTTCCTTCCTCTGGTTTCACAGCTCTTCTTCTAGCCTCTCATGCATTGTGCACATGCCGAAACTTCCTCCTTCACTCATTTCTGAGCTTGTTCTTTGATCAGACTCAGTCCTCATTAATATTACCAGACACCTGCTATGCTACATAAACCTCCAGACAGTATAGACTTTGATCTGCGGTGGACTAACCCTTAAGACTAACCCTATTCTCCTTCAGTGCACCGCTACCATTCATCTCTGTGCTGTCCATCCTGCTCTGTTAGATTCATTGTGACATTTGCATGTAAAATGAGCTTTATAATGTGATAGTTTGTTATTGGTGTCACTAGCGCTAGCATGATATATTTCAATATAGATTAGTGTTCTGCACTGGGTCCGGCAACTAATTAGCATGGATGTGTGTTTCAGAGGCAGCGGTTTCCATAGTAATCCATCAGCAGTAAAGGACGTACACTGAGTAGCATATCCTAAATAATCACTGTGTTATATATTGCACAAACAAGACAAATGCCAAATTAGAATTTTCAAATGAGAAAATTACCTCCAAATAGCAACGATAAACCACTGCGCACAAAATATTCAACAAGGAATCTTTTTTAGGCACTAAAATCAGTTTTGAGGAAACACACTGGCAATCATCTCTCACCATAGAGATCAACTCTTCTCTCTTTTGTGTGTGATAATGAAAGGGTTATTTAATGTTCCATTTCTTTCTAATTTAATTAGAATTAAATGGTACTCTAAAGGCAGTGTTTATGCTCTGGGAGTCCTTGACATAATGCAAGAGATACGCCATGTGGCAAAATAGTCACATCAGTGTTTGTTTTTTGTTTTACAATGAAATTCCTATCAGAAGAATTGTATCGTATTTTACATAATTTTAACCATAAAAACGTATTATTATTATTACTATTATTATTATTGTTATTTTACAAGTTACTGAACAAACCAACCACACAATTTTCCTATAATAACCTTAATATTTACGTATATAACAGAACATTTACAAATTTTCTGTTCTTTTGAAATGGAAGATGTAGCATATCTTTTCTATAAAAACAGCAAAACAGTTGTGTGATGCATTAACAACATTCACTTAACCGAAATGAATAACAGCATCAGACACACACACACACACACAATAAACGAGTTACAGCGGCAGCAGTCGCTCCACGATACCTCCGTTAAACGTGACGTGAAGGAATGCTTATTGAGCAGTGGAGACATACTGCTATGCAACGTCTGCAGCACCAAGCTTTGAACATGCTCTGTTCTCAGTCTTCCTGACCAGACCTACTCTACAGTCTATTTTACAGTCTGTTTTAGCACTTCCTTTATGATCCAGAATCATTATATTACCTGCACCTGCTCAAGTCTTTAGGTGAACACATTTTATCGAAGCATGGATTAGCAACAATGCATTCTTCACTTTTGGGACATTTCACATTATATCTTGAACAAACTTTGAATGAAATCTTTCTTTGTCTTTTTTTTTTTTGCCTGAAGAGTTTTTAAGATGAAGGTAAATGAATGCTAAAGGGGATCAATAGCTGCTGAAAAGCATAGAGTGTTTGAATAAGCTTTCACAGGCATCATTGCAAACTAAATGATCCTTGTTTAGGCTAATTTAGTCACTGAATGATTGGCCAGAATCATCCTGAATTTATAAGGCCCAAGTTAATACTAATACATGTGCAGAATGCAGTGGAAATATACTGTAAAAGTGGCTGCACCGCTCCTTAAGCACAGAAAAATATTTGGTTTAAACTTATAAGATTACATTGTAATGTCATATAATCCAAAATATGTTCAGACTTATATTTAGACACATGTTATTTTAAATGTCTAAAAGTGTTCTAGTATACACAAGAATAACAAATCTTTGTTTGGTATTGTCAACAGTTAGAAGATGCTACACATTCTTGTCAAGAACAGTCAGTATGTTCCAGCAGGAGTGTAGAGTCGTGAAGTGGCAGCAGAGCTGAGGTAGAAGTCAGGCAGCATGTGAAGTCACCTTTTTTCAGTCTATGTTTCTCAGCGCCCTCATGACTCACGAGTGTGATGCTCCTTTGCCGCACTTCATATTTACATAACAGAAAACCACCCATAAAGCTCTGTCATGCATTCATAATGTTTTCCATTTCTGCTCTCCGTGTGTGTTTTGGCGTACATCACTAATATAACAAACAAGGGCTGGAGTGTATTGTCTGGGGAGCTGAGGTATGACATGAAGCACAATGTCTCTTATGCTCTACTGCTTCCATGAAATCACTGTTTACTCATTTTTATCTCTTGGGTTTAAACATTGTGTTGCATTTTTGGGTACTGATCACAGAAAGAGCAAGAATGGTTTCAGTTTCCAACGAGAATGATGCAAAACAAAAAGATTAGTTTTGAGCAGAGCTATTTCTATGTGGAAATTGTCAGATTTGATAGTTAGGGATGGGGTTGTTGGATACCTAGTGTATTTGAAGTTATCCTTCCATATTCCTTTCAGTATAAGTTTTTAATGTAGTCATTTTGTTAGGTGACTAATTTGGTTGGTTTGGATCTTATACTGTAGGTATACGCTAAGCTAAATGTGATATTTCCCAATTTATTTAGGGATTTTGTATGTTCTGGTACTCGTATTGATAGTTCTCATTACTGAAACGTCTCTTCTTTTTGGCTAACTGCTGTAATGATAGACTTTTAACTTGTTTTTACTGGTTACAGCTTGAGAAAGCTTCTCATATGGTGTTATTTGCTTGTTTTTGTTAGAAATATCTGGGAACTCTGAGGACATCCCTTTGGTGCGCTGGCGGCAGCAGTGGCTGGAGAATGGAACTCTCCTCTTCCACATCCACCACCAGGATGGCAGCGTGAACCTCCCAGAACCAACTGAAGATCCGGCCAATGATTCAACAAAGGAGGAGCTCCGGATTCTGCACATCTCTGTGATGGTAAAACCTTTTGTTTTTGGACTTGGCATTCATTCAAAAACAAAAAAAAAACAATTCATGAGGATGTCTTATGATACAAACTGGACATGCACCCAGTTAAAGAAACGTTTTAATTGGCCGAAATCTTGTATTCATTAAGGTGCAAGGGGATTAGAAATATGCAAAGTTTTTAATTTTTGTTGCTTCCCAGAGGCAACTCAACCTCTCTTTTTTTCTACATGCATTTCTACATAAATGCTCAGTTTATTTCCACGTAAGCTAAAACCTAAACAGCTGACTACACTTTTTTGTTTTTTAAATGTTTAAATGTTTTCGGGTGCATAAAAACAGCCCCATTTAATTTGCCAAACATTCCTCTGTGTTACTGCTCACTCTGTGGTGCAGCAATTCTTCTATGTCTCTTGTCTATGTTTTACAATAAACTGCATTTCTTTTATTTGTCACTCAGCTGCCAGATTTATTCAAACTGAGCACACATTGAGTGCATGGCATTCATTTTAGCGTGCTGTTTTGCTTAACAGAGCGGATTCAACACAGAATATGTTGCACTGCAACTATATAACATGTTAACTTTCTAGATATGATGTGTATTGGCCCCATTTTTATACAGTTAGATTATTGCAGAACCACATGCATTTATGAAGTTTAGTACTAGTTGCAGACTGTAGATTTTTGCATGGGCGCACTGTATCAAACCTTATCTGCAATGTTGGCAGACTAGGAAATGAATCCTTAGAACTCTCCGCTTCCTCCTTTTGCCCGAGGAAATGTATATTTATTAGATCTAAGATATGCCACACCTACTCCCAGTGCCCTTTTCTAGCCCAAAGACATTACAATCATGCTTTGATGGATGATATGTATTTTCAGACATTGAAAGCTTATTATATCTGCATACACAAATGATTAGTCAGCT
>SSNR01000008.1:3593980-3628525 GCA_006937965.1 Callopanchax toddi | reverse complement strand
TGTCCTGTCCTCTGCATGTTTTGCATGCATTAGCAAACATCAAGTCAGTCCTCTAGATGTGGGAGCTGAGGTGGTGACAGCATTCATTATTTTATTATTTTTTATGAGAGGCCAACGCTCTAGATCTACTTCTTTGACTTTACACTAATTTTACTTTTAGACTCCCAGCTATATCTGCATTTCACATCCCATCACCCTCAGGTCAGTTTCTTTTTGCTTCCCAGTCTGCTAATTCGTCATCCTTAAAGCGCCACGGGGCAGCGCCTCCAAGGTGCTTTCACGAAGGTGTTGGTAGAGAAGGATTAGCATGCAAATGTGAGCAGGCCATAACGACAGATGGAAGCGGTGTTGCCAGTGGGCTGCCCGGGCTTCGCTGCAGCTTGCCACCCGGCTGGAGGCCTCGACCTATAAATCCAAAGCCGTGTCACTTGTTCAGCTGCTCTTGGGTACAGAAAAAGGTCCTGTGAAGTCTGCTGTATGCGCTTTTCATCCCAAGCTCACATATGTCACGGGGCAGTTTTCCATTGATAGCAACAGTCGAAAAAGGTCATTAATTGGAAGCATAAGGAGACATGGAGCAAGCTGCAACTGTGAAAATCCAACTTGTGACTCCTTATTTCTGTGTTTGCTCTTCAAAGTTTCTGTTATTAACATTTAACTTCACCGTTAACTAAAATCTGGTGACATCAGTGTGAAAATATACTGGAAAAACTGAGAGAGTTCTGTAATTTTTCTTATTTTTTGATAAAATCATGAGAACAAAATAATGCCACAGGCCAAAAGATTGAGTTTTAAAAATGTTTTAATTGGCATAAATAAAAAAAAATCAATAAGAAAGCAGAAACACTTCATTAGATATCATTATCCTGTCATGAGGGATTCATTTCTTCACTTTTGAAAGGTAACAACACTGTCCAACACTGATGTCCTGTCCATATCAGAGACCAGTTTAAAACATTTCTACTTGTTTTCAAGAGTCAAAATACTTGTCTGAACTTCTGTATCTTTATATTCCAGCTACAGCCCAGAGATCCACAAATCAATTGCGTTTGGACATTTCTAAACCCACTCTCAAAACCAGAGGTGACAGAGTGTTTTTGGTGGTGGCTCCCAATCTTTGAAACAGCCTGCCTTTGAAAATTAGACTTGCTCAGACCATTGATCATTTTAAATGACTGCTGAAAACTCATTTGTTTCCACTGACTCTTAGTTCTAGTTGAGCAGGATATCTTGGCGTTTTTATCGTACAAACTTAATTGATCTATTTATCTGTTTATACCTTCAGTTTTACCTGATGACGGTTGATTGTTTTCATAAAGTTCATTTAAGTGCTGTGTTATTGATTTTATACATTATAAACCTGTTTCTAAACTTCATGGAAATAAATCTTACTTGACTTGATGCAAACGATATTTATATTTGAGCCTTTTTGGTCACTGTAATAGAAGATTATTGGTATTTCTTTAGACACACTATGTTGCTGTATATACACAAAGTGTAATGCTTTGGACTCTTTTGTGACTGAATCTTGCTTCATACAGCCAAAACTGGGCCTGTGTTTAAAAAGTCAATGGGGCCAGTTTAACAGAATCATTCATTTTAAAGTCAGTATTAAACTTAAAAACCAGGAGTGTGTCAGTGTTTCACTGTAGGGTTTGTTCACGACTGTGTGTGACTAATTTAGATTGTAGATAGTGTGTAGTCATAGTTGGCCATTTTATGAGCACCACTTGTTTTATTTTGTCAGTGTGACTCTTTCATATACTTTGAGAAAAAATTCTAAATACACTAAGCATTTAAAAGGCAATGTAAGGTGTAGATTCTTTGGAAAAATATTATTTTCAATGGATAAACTTTGCTATTTGCATGCAAGATTCAAAGAGATTTAACAGAACATCCTCTATAACTTTCCCTACTCAGCTCAGGCACATACTATATGGAGGGGGATCTCAAAAGTTCTAAGGCCTTTCAGTCACAACACAAACTGATGCAAGGTTAGTTACACTATTTCTGTTTGGGAGGTGCCAAAAGTTCTAAAAGAGCTGGTCCCACACAAGTTATTTTGTCTTCATGGGTGAGTTGAGTGTGTTTAAGTCATATTAGGCCTAGAGCCACAAGTAACTTTAATGATGGATCAGTTTTGAAAAACAAATGAGTCTGTATATAAGGATTGGACTTCCAGCGTTATTAATGTAAAGTTTGATGATGGTCTGGAATGATCAGTCACATCCTAACAAGCTAACAAGCTTTAGTGTTCTCACTTTAGCAAACTGAAAACACATGAAAGCACATCAGCATAAGCTAATGGCAAACTCATAATGATTAAAATGTTGTGTTTTTAAGAGAATCTACTTAAGCATAATTAACCTACCCTGGAGCAAGTAATCACCCATGTGTCCCATCAAATCAGGGTGATAAGTTCAGATCTTAATTCTGTGTCAGTCTAGGAATCTATGAAATTACAGTATTATATTAATACTATACAGCCATTGTTTAAAAATAGCAATGACATCAGTTTCAATATCGTCAAGAAAAAAAATACACAGTCAGGGCTGGACTACTGGTGGGCTGACGGTAACTTTAGGCCAGTCTGGGCTGGTTGTACAGCCCGCTATCTGAGCGGCTCATTTGAACCAGCATTTCCTGTTGCTGCGCAAGCTCGTACGGCCACGGGTGTCTCTGTGCATGCTTACAGCGCTTCAGTCAACAGCAGGAAAATGTGGAGGAAGTTTGACTGTATCAATATTTGGATACTGCCCAAGCCTATGCTGAAGACATGATAACCATTTTGTAGAGTTTTGTTTGAAATTCTTTGCTCTCAACAGAAATCACACAAGCCATAGAACCAACAACACTAATTGTTTTCCTGTCTTGTCAGGCAGGTAAACATAGGTTATGTGACGCTCTGATAGACTTAACAGGTGAATAGCAGTTTAGGACCAGTTAAAGGGACAGCTAACCCAATCTCTCTTTTTAAATTCCATTTTCATCTAATTATTCACAGTTGATTGTCTTGCCATCATAGCCAGCACTAAACCATTTATACATACTGGATGAGTCACATCTTTAGTGTTATGAGACTTGCAGATGAGCCAGACTCATCACTGGTTCTGGTAGAAAGAGGAAGTTCAATAGACTTAAATGTAACGCCAGAAATCCTTTTTTTCTTCCTCCATGAGTGAAACTGTAGCATTACTCCATAACTTAGGCTAATATTCACTTTACTGGTTTGCTCAAATGATGAAGTTTAATTTTAAAGCTTGAGTCAGTGTGTTTTTTTAAACTTAGCGTTCTGATCCTGGAAGCTTCCTCATCCGGGGTTCAAAGCTTCTCCCCTCTCAGTCACATCAACAAGGTGACCACTGTGTCCTCTGCTGGCTGCAGCTGGTCATCAATAATAGATGACTAACCTTGTGTTTGTCTGTACCGACACCAGGTGAGACACTGGCAGTTCAAAAACGTATTCAACTTTAGTTTGAACCCCACAGGGACAGACGGTTACAAAGGAAGTCCCCAAACTCTGAAATGTTGAATAAAGACATGTTATATTTAAAGCAGCATCATGTTGTCACTGTGCCATTATTAGTTTATTAATTGAGGCTCTTAAGCTCCAGTGTATCTCTGCTATGCACATTTTCCCCCTTTTAATTTACAAATTTTAATCAGCTGCTGCTTTGCTACAGGGCCTCAATGGATCAATCCAATCAGCACATGCAGTACGGAGGAATCCAAACCAAACCGAGCCAATTACATTATATGATTGCCTAATATTTTCAAGCTCAGGGGTTAGATTTGATGTTTTTTTCCTATAGTGACTTGGTTTCAGCTCTATTGTTTCTCCTCAGAGGCCAAAAAGCAACTTTTTAATTTGTGCTATCAGTTTGGAGAAAGGAAAACCTAAAAGTAGATATCAAATTACAAAAAATGTGAAATAATGAAAAAAGCATAAATACTTTAAAATATCATTACTTGGAGCTTATGGTAGTGTTCATTTTGCTGTATGGTGTACTGTTTGTAAAATATGGACAGCTTTGGCCTCAGGCTTTAGCTGTGCCAAAGCTCTTGAGGTGTGAAGTTTACTGATGTAGAAAGGAAATACAAAAACAGTCCAGTATATGAGCTTCAGTCTGTCAGAGGTGTATGGAGTCTCATGTTAATAGTACATATTGCCAAAGTTCACTTTTGTTTTAGAATTCTGTATGGCTGAAATAAGAAACACAGATAATCTGCTGAGAGTTAGAACAAGAATCAGCCATGATTATGATCCCTACTGTGTGTGAGCGCAAGATTTGTGTCTTATTTAAGTATTTTTGTCTAGACGTTTGAATTTAAAGCCACATGAGAAATGGTTCTTCTACACACAGGATTTGTGGAATTTATTTGACTTTTTTTTCTACAAGTTAGTGTAGTTTTCTGCTGGATTTTATTTTATTTCTTCAGTTTTTTTTTTAAAGTTATTTTCATAAGAATCTCTTAGTAAAGTTGAACATATCGTTGCTTTTGGGCAAAAACCTTTTCATGTTTTTGCATAAATGACCACTGTAGGTCACCCTCCATATTTGTTTGTGCTTTCGTGGATGACTGCCCTCTGAAAAGTGTCAAAATAAGCTTGTGACCTTTGACTGCATAGAGTTTATTTATTGTAAAAAATCATTTTTCATTTTCAGCCATTGAAGTTACATTTTCAAAGATGCAATGTTTCTACCCAGCTGTGACAATATTGGCATAATGAATAAAAATAATCACATTATTTATGCATCAATATTGTTTAATAGCAAAAGCAGCTAGACGTTACCTCCTAAACTGAATATTAGTTTTCTCCTTTTAAAGAGCTTCAGTGAAAGCTTTAGCATCACAGGGTTTTATTGAACCGCAGTGCATTTCACAGCATCATAATGCCAGCTTTTTAAACACACTCACACACACATTCTGTAGGAAGAAATACTTATTGTGACTCCTCTCAGCTCTTAGAGATATCGACACGGTGACCCTCCTAAAACCCGCGTTAATAACATCGATCGTATAAACCTTGGATCAATGTTGCCCCGTCCACTTGTAAAGGAGCAGCCTCTGATGAGTCCCAGCCCCCAGAGGTGCTCTCTGAGCATCACAGCATGGCCTGTTTTTGAAATGTCTGCAGAGCGAGACAAATCAATCCATAGCTTCCCTATGAGATGTCAGGAAGGCACTCTGTCCGACGGTCTGTAATGCCACTGGAAATCTGATGCAGACATGGTTTGGCTGCTCATAGCAAGAAAAACAGCAAAAACTAAATCCTATGTTTTAATAAAAACACTTGACAACTATACCTGTGAATTTCAGCATTTTAAGTCTCAAAGTTAGAGCTCATTTCATATCTTTATTTTAAAGCTTGTTGTCATAATGTCCAAATTAGGCAAGAACAAACCTTCGAACTGAAAAATGTGAAGAACGGTAAAAATATTCAGATTTGTATGCTCTGTTTCTTTAAATTGCATTTTGGTGAACACAAAAGAGAAGTTAGTTTGACTCGATGTATCGTCAGCATCAATTCATTTCCGCTCCCAGTAGAGATTTCAGCCAGTGTCTTATAAAACCAGCAGCGTGCTTTTAATGAATCTGACTTGCATAGAAGATGAAATGCTACATGCTGCTTGGGTGGTTTATTATTCCTTTGCGAGAGTAAAAGATGCAACACATGCTTCTGAAAATGAAGTCTGGACTTTTTTCCTTCCAGTTCAATTTCCTATACAGACAATGCTGGCAGGATGGAATCATGTAAGAAAAAACACTAAAGTAAGGTAGGAGGTAGGTCAGTCTGAAGCATTTTTTGCCTTTGGCCATTTTTCTGCAATATTTAGATAATAAATTATAATTTGCATGTCCATGTAGTATATATTTATCCCAATGTTGAGTGTTTAGTGTTTACTATTGTCTTTTTTCCCAGCACCCCAGTCATTCAGCACCTTGCACATCTGTCCTTCATCTGCTCATTAGTAATTGCCCCTTCCTGTATATATAGACCATGTTTCCATTCTTTTTTAGTTTGCTGGCTCTCTTCTCTAGATTAAAAAAAAATTACTATTATTTTTTTCCTGTTTATTTTTTTTTTAATTTAAAAATGTGTTTTTAATTGGCTTTATGTACGGTGCACATAATAGAACTTCCAGTTTTCAATAAGCCAGTTTGGCCATTTCCAGCTACAGTATGTGTGAAGTGTTCTAGCAGTACAGTGCAGTAGAAATATTGTTTATAATCAAGACAAGCGATATTATAGTATAGTATAGTATAGTAAAGTATAGTTAGAGCATACTATAGTATAGTATATTTTATAGTATAGTACTGAGACAAAGCCAACCCACAAGTTTCAACGGGATGAAGCGTCGGCAGCTGAACACTGCTGTGTTCCCTTGTGTACCTCATCAGCTAAATATAAATCAGCAGTCTGTTTTCACACATTTCCAATGGATGAATAACTACGAAAGACATATTGTGAACAAAACGTGATCATTTCTAAACACACCCGTGTCTGCAGGCAACACTTTACAGAACAGGATGTCAAAGAGTGGAGTGAGGAAGGAGGGAGGAGGAGACTAAAGCCTGGTGCTGTTCCCGTTTTATTTCACTGGAGCAACTATGCTTTTGGTGAGCGAATACTTAGTGTTTGGGAACGTACAGCTGGACCAGAGAAGGTTGAAACTGGGGAAGCAGTTAGAGCCCACTATATTTTTCTCACTGTTTTTTGATGATGGAAGCTCTGAGCTACCGCTGTTAGCTAAACACTTACCTTCATAAACATTAATAAAGCTGGTTAAAGCTTAAAGGCATACTTTGCAACTTAATCATATTTTTAAATCTTTTCCTTGAGCCAGTATGTGCTAATATGACCCTTTACAGGGTTAATGAAAAGTCACTCAGCCCCATCTGGTGCTTAAATCTGAAATACCATGTTTGCAACTTCTCATTCTCCGGTCCGGTGTCCCGGAAGTCTCACAAAGCCACGTATCTCGCGAGGGTTAGGATAACCCAACGTGGCTAGCTGTGATGCTAGCGCCAGAGTCTTTTTAGCTCATGATTCCTGATTATTTCTATCTCTCCCTGCTTGAACACAATTGATTTCTTTGAAGGAGTAAATAACTGCTCCTGTAGAAAGCTATGAAGGTTGAGGAGACATTGTAACAGTTAGATTTAGGTGTTTCTGAGCAGAAACAATGGTGCTAACGTTTTGAGGAAGTGACTAAACCCTATTAAGTACATACACTGCCTCAGTCTCCACATTTCCAGTCTTCAAAATAACTAAAGCCTGATCATCTAAGATGCACATTACACATTATTAGTATTCAGATGTTGCCACTGGAAAAACTACTGACTTGAAAATAAATGTATATGACTCAAATTTCCTTTCAAATCCATAAAAACGATATTGCAGATATGATTGTCACCTTCATTTGGATGCTTTCCTTTCAATGAAACCAAATAATATGTTAAATCAGAACTATGCAATCTTCACACTAATGAAATCCCAATATAAAAGTTTTATACACAACACCTTTGCTATTATAAATTTCTGGCATTCTGCCCTAAACCTCAAGTTTTCAAAGTATTTATTGAAGCATTGTGGATTGCTCGCTCTCATTTGCCTCAACAAAATAAATTAGTTACACATGAGCAAGTGTAAAAATGAGCTTTGGATTACTGCTGATGAAACTTTAGGACTGGTTTTTGAAGTGTTTTTGCCATTAAAAAAGAAAATGCCCACACACACTTAATGCGCATATAGAATTCACTCAATGCTCCTCCAGCTGACGAGGGGGGGGGACCTTTCAGACGGGGGGTCAGTCCATCGCTGGGTCACCACAAAAACACACAAGACTGTGGGAAAAACATGAAGTAGTCAAAGAAAACATAATGAAAATCTTTGTTTTACAATTGGTCTTCATATGAGCAAATCCTACTAGGATAACATAAAATAATTCTTCAGTAAGTGAAATTTTTCTTTAATTTTTATTTAAATGAAGGGCCTTTCTGACTGAGTTTTACTGTCAATCAATTGAGTCTGGAGTCAGAACAACAGGGGTAATTTCTGACTGTTTTATTCATCACAACATCACAGCACACTTAATTGCATTGTGTCAGAAGGACTCTGGGAGTTTAACCCCTTCTGACCTTAATGACAGTATGACCAATAGCAATGTCGGCCTGTGAATATAAATGTTGTCAGCGTTACTGCCTCATTTCCCCTTTTGGATTGGTAGCACAGTGAAGAAGAGCAATGAAATACTTAATTAAACTGCATGGAAAGATAACCTTTTATTTACAGTATGTTTACAGAGCAAACACTTGCAAAAATGCCCCATTATAATACTCACAAAGTAATATGACATAATAAATGTATGAAATAGACTAAATGTCATGGTTTTAGTTTTCTTAAACTCGACTAACTTTGAGTTTTGTTGGTTCTGTTATTTCCTCCCTATTCATTTCTTTCCATCAGCCAGAGGTCCCCGGTGTTTGTTTCTCTTCTCTGCAGCTTGCCACACACCACCTGCTCTCTGTTCCTAATTAAGACACCTGCTTCCACTTCCCTGATCTCCCAGCAGCATTAAAAACCTCCGGTTTTCAGCTTCTCCTGGTCAGAATCCCATTTATGTGTACAGTCCTGCTGATTTTCTGCTCATTATTCGTGTTTGACATTTCTGAGTTTTGTGTCTTTATACTGTCGACCAACCTACCTGAGCTGAGCTGCGACATGACTGAATTTATTACCCCTTAACTAATTTTTGAAAGTCAACACTAAATGACTTTGAACCATTCACAAAATTTTACACGTAGAAGTCCCGTGACACAATTGACAAAGCATATTCCATCTCCATGCTGAGTCTAACCATCGTGGTTTTATGCTAAATTAGCTTCGGTGAAATGCACCAAATTAAATCAAATCGTGTAAGCCAGACTTTGCATTAATTTTAATTTCCAGTGCAGGAAACCTTGTGTGACTTGTGTAAAATAGGTGTTTGACTTTCACGTTTGTTCAATGTCAGAAATCAGCACCAGATCGTAAAGCATGATTCTAACAGTCCCCATTGATAATGTTATTACTTTTACTTCAACCTTGGACTCAAAATTCATAATAACAAAACGCATGAAAAGATGGATTCAGTATTTAAACTCTGACATTTCCCTCCATTATTACAGCATGCTGATATCAAATTGAATCAGCAGCCCTTCTGCAAATATAAAGTTTATTATATTCTAAGCAAGAAACGTCCTTTTTGCTATCTTGTTGCTGTCAGAATGTCCAGATCTTTTTGCCGCCCTGATTCTTAATGCCTCGCATCCACAAACTAAGTGACAGATTGATAGCTCAGCTCTAATACAATATCTGCTCTGTCAGCTTGAGAAAGGCCATGTCTTCTCCTCTCCATTCAGGACTTACATGACAGGAGTGTAAGTCATAAGGAGCACTGGTGCCATTATAACATCATCCCCATCCGTTAGTAAGTGGATTATGGGGCTGGGGCGCTGGCATGCCTTGATGTGTGGTATGGTTTTATTGGCAATATAAGAACACAGTCCACTTAGTCCTCACTTTGATTCCAAGTAATGTTGACATTAAACTGCTTTTCCCCCCCTCATATTGCCTGTATAATCCCCCTCTAAGCACGGGTGCTAATGCAGGTTTATGGGTTTCAATTGCATTTGTCACTGTGGCTGATTTGATTGAAAACCTTTTGAGGTAGTTGACATTTTGACTTCTTATTCTGCTTTATGCAGAATAAAGACATGGGGGTTATTAATGATAAACTGTCGACTAATACTCATTGATTTTCTCTGTTAAAAAGTTAGAAGATTCCTTAAATATAAATTCTAGTAGTTAATTGCTTATCTGATTTATCTGAAAAGAATAAATTGCATACATGTCTTGCAGGTAATCTGTCTGTTCATATAATAACAAGAGACTTCATGATGTTTGAATCAGGGATCTGTGTGTGTGTTAGCTAAGATGAATTGCATGATAAACATATTAAAATATACAAAGATCGTTAGGAAGTGATCTGTTTCTAGACAGTAAATGAAAACCCTGGTTCTCCACTCAGTCACTCTCCTTATAGCATCTCCTTCCAACATATCTAAACATTTTGTTGCTGACACCCCCATTATGTTCAGTAGCTTGGTGCAAACATTGACAATGTGTACATGCACTGCAAAATCCTCACTATTGACTTTCATTTAGATTAGACAATGGTCCGATTTATTGTGTTTACATTGGTTGTGTAGAAGATATACCATCCGTATTTCCATGTTTGAGATCACATTGAGTTAATGACTCAGACACATTCTGTTCTCTGCATCGTTTCAGTGCTCGCATCAATACAAGCCTTTATGAAACCCATATACCTAGAAACACTGAACATCATTTGATCATGAAAATGTGTCTGCAGACATACTGTTGTGTTGGAGCCTAAAGCATTTATTGTAAAGCAGCATTGCATCTCACGAGACTCTGAAAAGCTCCACTCATCTCATTAACATGTTTACATTTCTCAATAATGTGATAAAAAATTGGCATATTAATCGAAACTTATTCAATTGTTGCTTGCTCAGATTATGGGTTTAAATAATGCAAAACAATTTGTGTATAATGATGAGTTTGTATTAACTGGAGAGGCAGGTATTTATTTCTCTCTAGGAACTCTTTTTCAAAACAATATTCTAATTATGCTTTTGGTGACTGTAAGTATTGATTAAAGCAGCTCTAAATGTGCTACTCTTGAACCTAATTGAATTGATCAGTTGCAAATAAACATCACATAGCTCAACACACTTCCAAAATAAAGTGAGTTTTTATTCAGACAGAGAAAAGGCCATTTCTTTCTGGCTCAACACAGAGCTATTTTTTATTTAGAGAGTTGTAATTGTTTTCTGTGAGTGTCGATCGGGGTCATTACTGGTGACTCGCAGAGTGCTGAAAATTTAATCATTGCAAACCAAATGACTCAAGTCTCCTTTCTGACCAGCGTGCATGCAGATTTACTGCATAAGTGGCCCATATCACGGTGTCATTTGTTAATGTCCTTGACTGTGCAGATTAGGTAAACAACATATGCAAATGCCTCTACTTTTGCCAGAATAAATTATTGCAAGCTTCTCAAACTCATTCTTATTCAGCGTCAGTCACTAATTTGTTTAATTGTAGACTGTTGACCCAAATTTCCCTAGAACACCTTTTGTCCTTAAAGCAGCCAAGTGGAGTATTAGTATTAGTACTTTCATCCAAAAACATATCCAGTCTAATTTAGTGTACTGGGGGTGCAAAAGGTTTAAATTCTTGCCTTGAATTTACCAGTAGCAAATAAAAAGAAACACTAATTAGAGAAACGTTATCTCTCCTGCTAGTTTCTGTCAGAACTATCACCCGGCAGACCACAACCAGCTTGAGGCTTCTCAGTCACCTCCTAATAATAGGAAAAGTCCAGTGTACAAGTAAGAAATAAATAGGCTAGGTTTCACAACAAAGCTAGAGGGAAACGTCCAGTTTGTTTGCTGTAATTTCAGAATTTTTCTGACTAAGGCAGTCATTCACTATTTTTAAATAAATCCATCTCCAGTGGCAAATTGCTGCTGTCTGACTCTCCGTACTGTCACCTTGACATTTTCATAACTCAGTTTGACATTTTCCAAATTGCTAAATTTATCTCATTTTTATTCATTTGGTTGCCCCACTGCTTGCAACAAATTAGGTATGCAAAAGAGGCAGGTTGCACACGCTGAACATGTAATGGCGTGCCCTTAAGTTATACCTATGGTCTCATCTTTCATGTCTCTTCTCTAAATCATCTTTTTAGTAACCATAAAAATGCAAATAATGACATTAGAACAAGAATAGGTCAAAACATTACAGGAAGTATTTTTGATTTTATTCACAGAGAAGGTGCCAAACTGACAATAGATTTTGCACTCTTCTGTGTTTCCACAGGCTCTACGCTTTTGACTCGCCTTGACTTTGATCCATATCCTGCTTCATGGCAGGATTCTCCCGACTCTGCTCCCCTCTCTCTCACTGGCCCCCCGCCCTCCTCAGTGTCTGTCTAATTCTGTTTCTGTCCTCTTTGCCAACCTGTCCTCAGGGCTGGATCATCGCCCTTCATTTGTCCATCTTGTACCATCTCCTCGCCCTTTGTGCCTGTAATGTTGCCATATTCCTTTACCCCATGGAGTGCCTCATAACTCATTAAAATCAGAGAGGAAAAGAGCTGAATGGATGTGGTCATGTGACCTGACCCAGTCATCTGGGATCAGTCCATTCTAGAGTACATGCCCAGCGTGAGATGATATTCTAAGTCAATATTGACTTTTCTGTTTCTATGGGCGGTGAGGGGATATCGTTTCCATTTTGAATTTTGTCTGATGTTGGAAATGTTTATTGTACCCGAGCTGATAGCACAATGGAAGCTTCAGGTTGCCGTGGGATTTGCTACATCTGCTTCTTCTCTTTGTTGTTCCTATGTGGACCAACCAAATTATCCAGCAAAGTTTAACCCTCTATATATCTATCCATTTCATTTTTTATTTCTACAAGCAAGGTGGACAGAGAAGCAAAATATGTGTAATTCAGTCCAGTCAAGGTACAGTCAAAATCATAAATCCAAAACAAACAACACTGGGCTTTATTGACCAGAGATGGAGTAGAGAAATCTGTCAGTGTACGTCTGTCCCAACATGGAATGAAAATTAACCTCCAGTGTGAGCATTTCTGTTCCCATATATCAAAACAACAAATAAAAACAAGAATTACAGCGGCATGGCTTCCTAATTGTGTTTTTGTTGCAACAGGAAAAAAGATCAAGTTCTTTATCTGTTTGAGCTATGATAATATCAAGTGACTTCTTCAGGATCATCAAGGAAGACTGTCATAAAGAAGGGGTTAATTATTAGATTTTGATGAGCTTTATTTACTGTCAGGTTTGATGTTTTCTACTATACTGATGTATTAAATCAAACCGACCTAATTATGGTACTTGTACCACATGTGTTTTAAAGAGTTTCTTTAAAATTATGTAGTGAATTCCTGCTTTTGCTGATCTCAGTGGTATGAGTGGTCACACTATTTTTAACATGGAACAAATCAGTTTGAGCTCTATGTTCTGCACTTTGTTTCAAGGTGCAATGTTTAGTATCAGAGCTATTCTGATTAAAAACACTGTTCACCAACTTCCTGCAACCTTTTGTGAATCGTGCTTTTGGCATCATGACTTTGACTTTGATCCATTTCCTACTTGGCAACATTCTCTGACTCTGTTCCCACTTTTGACACTCTCTGCTTTCTCTGCCTTTCTTTCTTCTCCCTCCCTGTTTTCTGTCCCTGCTCCAAATGCTACCCCCCTCAGGGTGGGATGATTGCCCTGCTGCTGTCCGTCCTGTGCCTCGTCCTGATCCTGTACACTCGCCGGCGGTGGTGTAAACGCCGCCGCATCCCTCAGCCCCAGAAGAGCGCCAGCGCTGAGGCGGCTAACGAGATCCACTACATCCCGTCAGTGCTGATGGGAGGGCAGGCCCGGGAAAGCTTAAGGAACTCCAGAGGTCAGGGGCCGAACTCCAGCGGTACCCTAAGCATCCGGGAGACACCGATTTTGGACGGGTACGAGACTCGCTGAGTGGATTATGCTGGAGCGGATAATTGTAATCTGAAACCGTTTAAAGTTATTTTGAAAGAATACAATAAAACTTCTGTGTATTTTCTGTCACACTCAACAATAATATAACGCTCCATCAGGCACCGTATTCACTTGTGACGTTTCACCAGATTACTAACTCAACTCTAATTGAGCTCATCCTCATCCCCAGGTATGAATATGACATTACAGACCTGCGTCACCATTTGCAGCGAGAGTGCATGAACGGTGGGGAGGAATTCACCAGCCAAGTCACCCGGACTCTGGACTCCCTTCAGGGCTGCAATGACAAGAATAATATGGACCTGACACCTGGTAAGTGGACTGCACAAACAACCAGAGCAGAACCAAAACAGTCTGAAGAGTGCACAGAGGTTTGTTAGCTCAAATCAGACTAGAAAACACAGAGTAGGATTATTTGTGGCTATATTACTCCTGTACTTTTTCATTTATTATTGACTTTTTTTTTTACAGAAAAGATGCATTAATTGGGTATATTCAAAAATTTGACAGCATTGTCATGTAAATGCTTGAAAAGTGCTTATTTTCCTGCAGGCTTAAAAAATTTAACCACTAATGCAGTTTTAATACTTTTGTGGTCTTGAGGGGTGTTTATGGAGCAGATTAAACAATAAGAAAGCATAATGCTTTACTATCAACATGATGACAATGAAAATGCTCTCACCGCTTTCTGTGTTTGTATTGGATCGGATTACTTCTATCTGCTGTGTCAGATAACCCTAATTTGACTCAATTTAAATAATAAAATCCTTACTCCTTCACCTAAATCATTCAAAACTATCCTTTTATTTCATTCAGAGACATTAAAATAAGGCAGCAGCTTTATGTTTATTAAAAAGTACTTAAAGTAAAATGAAATATTTTTGGAGGTGCTGATCAGCTAAAATGTCCAATACACAGATTAGTAGTTTGATATCAAGAAAATATATTTTACTACTTTTAGACGTTACTATGGGTTGTATTTTCTTTTTGAAAAATATACACTGTATGTTTGAAATATTAAAATAAACCATATCCAAAAGAGCATATAGCCTCCTGAGAACCAGCATACATTTATGGGGACATTTAATTTCCCTGCAATTTATTATATAGTTTGTCAAACTGAGACTTTTTCTTATTAGGTAGACTTTCCTTTTATTTCATTCATCAATTTAATTCAAATACATTATTATTATTTAGCTTTGAACCTTTATTTGCTCTAAACCTTTTATGAGGTTCTACTAATCCCAAACAACAAGGTAAAACTAAAAATGGGTTTAAAACAAAAGCTCAGGCCTCAGGAGTTTCTAAGGTGAGTGATTGAGAAGTGTTTTGGTCTGTGGATCAGTGAGCAGTTAAACAAGCCAAGAATTTACAAGAAAACTTATATAAATCTCTCTAGACCTGTCCTTTTTGTTTTTCTTACCTCAGAAAGTATAAACAAAGATGTCTCATTACTCTTTCCTCTGCCTGGCTCTCCAACTATAGCAGCGCTTCAGTGGTTCCTCTGCTTTACTTTCTTTGTCTTATTTGTTGTATCTGTTTACCTCAGAGCATTAGGAAGGTTTGCAGTCTGTTTCCTCCTTTTACAGTTAAACACCCCAAAAATCCACAAGTACACTTTGGAGTTGGGCACAACATAAGGTTCTGGTTCAACTCAACAACATCATTTGTGTTCAGCAGAGCAAAATTAGATGTTGAGTTTGGTTGCATTTTTTTTTTTTTTTGCAAAACAAACAATATGTGTTTTATTTTGGAAGTCATGTATTAGCTTTTAATGAAGATCTTGTGCACATCTTCAGATATTTGAATTGTAATTAATAACTGTATAGTATTTATATCCTAGAATGGGAATTAATTTTCAAAATCATTCAAAATGCCTTATAAGCTTTGTTAGGTGGCAGAAGCTTTTCCTAAATTATTAAAATGTTGTTCCTTTTCCTCAGCTGTAAAACTGAATTTGCTTCTGGCTCAGACCTTTATAATTACAACAAAACTGTTGCAGTACCTGGAGTTTTAGAGTAAATAAATGTAATTGGAGTTTTTAATCAAAAGTTTTATTTTCTACTCACAGGTAAAAAAAAAAAAAATTTTTAAATGAATGTTGATAAATGAAACATGACATTTGCTCTGTTTTCTGGAAAACCTTTTGCCAAGATAAAACTTTCAAAAGACTGAAAATGCAAATGAATCACCTCTATACTTGTTTTTGTTTGTGTGAGTATGTTTCCGGGGCTGGTAGGGAAAGTATTTTAAATAATCAAACTGATTCCATTTTCCTACAAAGGTTTCCACTTAACACCTCAGAACCTAAAATACTTAAATGCAATATTGTTTTTTTTTAAGTCATGTTGATTTTCACAAATGAATTATGCTAGAGTGAAACGCATTACTTTATGTAAAATTGCCTTGATGCAGGCATGCCATCTAAACTGCAATAAACAGTACATTTACTGCTTGGTTTCATCAAGTGTTCAGATACGGTGACAGCTCCAACCCTGGAGCTAATGGAAGCAGGGTGATCTTTGTGCATTATGTATTTAAGTTGGGTAATGAGATGAAATAAAAAAACAGACGGTGCAGACCACTGGGTATGTTTGGAATGCCGATCGATACAACCCTAAAGAGGTCATTCAGAAAAGGCACTGGCATTTCTGCTAAATAAACAAAGATATACATTTATTCTGAAGGCTGTCGTGACCCTTAGCTTTAGAGTAACATGCAACTTATCTATACATAAAGGTGTGTGGGGGGGTGTTGCACATTTCCTCACTATTTTGTTTAAATGGAAGACCGCCTTGAAACCCAAAATCAGACCAGTAGCTTGAGGCAGGTAGGCACAAGTAGGGGAAAACTTTTCCAACAACAAAAATAAAAGTTCTCTAAAGATAGGAGCTTTAAAAGGGCAAACATCCAACAAACAGCATGAGAAAAGAAAGTGAGACAAATCACATGACACAACTGAAATAAAGGCAACAATCTGTCGAAGTGTTACTGAAAACCTAGAGCTAAATATACTGAGAAGTGTGATGACAAATACAGGTGTGCTGTGAGAAACAGACCAGGGTGCTCATTTATAAAGCTTTGCGTAGAATCCTTACTAAAACTTGCTTAAGCTCAGCCAAAAAATTTCAGGTACGCAAATTCCATTTCCGATTTATAAAACCCTGCGGACGCACAGATCCACGCAATTCTGCTTTATAAATCGCTGTCAGACCTAGAACTGCGCTCAGCTGTTTTTGGGTCAGAACCCTCCTCCTACACACCCACATTCTGACATATACGGTCAATGCAAAGTACCTCATGAATAATTCCATATGCATAAGCCGGTGGGTTTCTGGCTTTTAACAGTAAATCGTCACAACGGAGAGGTTTAGGAAGCGTAATTTTACAGAGGCTGAAACTCGAGGTGCTTGTGGTGAAGTGGATGGACGGAAAAATGTTTTATTAGGTGGTGAAATGTGACGAATTACGAACACGGAAGTGCTCCGAGAGACGTCTCGCTGCAGTGAGTCTGCTGTCAGTCTGACAGAGAGATCGTGAAGATCTAAGAGAAACGTTTAATGACAACATTTAATTTAATCCAAAGGGGAAGACAGGTCATGTTGTTCATCCTATCAAACAGTCAACCTGTTGGATAAAATAATCGCTGGTTGAAACCCGAGAACGGCCGGTGACACCGGGTTTTACTGGTTCTGATGGTTCTGTTGATCTAATACTGGACCCAGTTGATCCATAGGATGCTCTAATGAATCTATCAGCTGATCGATCGTCCAGTCATTATCTAGAAATCTCTAAAAACTCTCTCCCATTCATCCAGAGTCTGACTGCTGGCTGAGCTGCAGCGCATTCCAGCGCATTACGCACAAGTGTCACTGCAGGATTCCTAAATCTCTAAAATCATAATTAATGCAGCAATAAGTGCAGTTTGTTATATAATCTGAAGACGACTGGATAAACATAATGGGATATTTTTCGAAAATGCGACATATTTTCATTCAGATTTAAATTTTTATTCTTTTTAGAGACGGATTGTTGGTTCTGTGTGCGCGAGGGTCTACAAGTCTTTAATTGTGTCATAAATTCAACATTTTTCATCTCACCAGCTTCTCTGACTGGTTTCACCTCTCCAACATGTGCTTACGCAAGGTCTAAAGTTTGCTTAGAGTTGCGCACATTTTCCCGTTACGTTTTCTTTTATAAATCCCAAATTTTGCGTAAAAAGTGACCTACGCAACTTTTTGGCCCATTTTGTGCGTAAGCAAGTTTTATAAATGAGCACCCTGGTGTGGGACAGAAGCAGGAAGTCAGATGCTAACCAAATGCACAAGTGAGTAAGTTCCTACTGGATTAAAGAATGGGTTTGTGAGCGTTAAGTAAATACATTTGCACATGACATAAATTATAAACTTGTTTCTGTGTTTTTATCAATATTATTAATTCGAAGCCTGGATCTGTGAGCATGCTACTGTAAGCTAATCGCTAACAGTTGTTAACAGAATTGTTATGATTGGGCCAAATGCAGTTAGCTAACACTTAGTCGTCTTACTTTTCCTCATGAATAAACTAATTACTTAAGGTTGCAAAAGATCATCCTGACATTACAATAAAAACAAGAGAAATTTAGAAATTTAATCACTGACTTTGCTATCTCGAGAACAGTGCTGCTAACATGATGTTTTAAAAGATGTTTTAGCCAAAATATGAGTTTGTTCAAGGTTACTGTTACTGTGATAGTGTCTTATAACATTGCAGTTATTTGAATATTTACAGGAATTTATTTCACTGAGTCTTGCATGTGCTCGGCTTCTTTCCTTAATTAGTTTTAATTTCATGCCAGCTTTCCTTTCTCTTTAATTTAGTTCTCTGAGCTCCTCCTGCAGTAAACAACATGGTTGATGTGTTTTCCTTAGTATAACAAAACATATGCTCAATGCACTATGGTTTTAAAAACTTCAACATTCAGGCAAAGTAATCAGTTTTCAAGTGGTTGATTTTGTTTCTTTCCCCCCTTTAGTCTGTGTCCTAGATTCATCATGTTTGTAATTACATCCCACTTGTCTGCAGTGAGTGACAACACCAAGTTGGCCCTGATGAACAAATACAAGGACAACATCATCGCCACGAGCCCCATCGACAGCAACCACCAGCAGAACACCCTGCTTCCACACAACACCTCCACCAGCCAACGTAAACGCCTCTCCAGCAACACCCGCGGTGAGTCACTCTCTCACAGACATTTGAATTGGAACAGAAGACAATAAATCGCACTGTAAACACATAGTTTTGCTGTCGGTGTCAGGTTGAAGTCTATTTAACCAATTGACAATAGACATTTGAGTAGGCAAACTGATTACTCTGAAAGAAAACATTTTTAGTTTTAAGAAATTGATATGAGTGGCAGTAACTGTATTTTTTATGCCAAGATATGCAGATATGGATAGAACTGTTTGTATGAAAAACCCTCAGTGATAACTGAAATAACTCTAATTACAAGTTTACTAAAATCAGCAGATGATTGCATTGCATTTGAGTTGTGGTTCAACACAATAATAAATTAAATCAACAAATGAAACTAGCCTGGACAAAAAAAAAGAACCTCTAAAAAGATGAAAACAATTTGGAATGGGAACATGTTAAACTGAGGTGTGTCCTGTAATCAGCATCACAGGTGGCTTCAGCCTTGTGTCAGTCTGTAAAGTGTGAAAAGTAAATAAGGTGTGCTTCACATCGATCATGAACCACAGGAGACAGTCTTAGGAGACGATTAATAACATGCATGTTAAAAATAAAGGTTAGAAGACCATCTCCAATCGGTTTGGTGCTCCTGTGACTACAGCTGGACATAATATTCAGGACTGTAGACAACCTCCCTCGAAACAAGAGGAAAATTGATGACAAATTGAAGAGACAAATAATACCGATGGTAAAGAAAGAGTCCAGAACAACTTCCAAAGAGATTAGAGGTGAACTCCAAGATCAGGGTGCATCAGTGTCAGATCACACCATCCATTACTGTCTGAGTCAAAGTGGACTTAATGGTAAATGACAATGGAGGTCATCAATGTTGAAAACAATCATAAAAAAGTGAGACTGAAATTTACTCAAATGCATTTTGGCCTCCTACAAAGCTTCTGGGAGAATATTCTTTGATCACAAACACAAAATTATGTATACCAATGTTTTTTTTCATGCCTCTTAACAATGTTCTAACATAGTATAGCTATAAATATATTGTGGTGATCAAGAAAACCCCCCAAAAGAAATCAATAAGGTGGTTCTCTCGCAGTTCTCCAAAAACCTCAGCCAATCAAACGTTTCGGACCGAAAGCAACTATTGGACAATCTGGTTGTCTGTCTCACTGAAGCGCCTCACTTCCTTCAATCCTCCATTCATGCTTGCTGGTGTATTTGCAGCTGAACATCGCTGAAGTGAGAGAAGGAGAGAAACAGCCAGCTGTTAGCGCTTCAATTTTAGGAAATAAATGCCCCAAATGAAAAACACCTTTTCAGCTAGCAGACAACAAAAAACATTTGGACTTAGAAAGAGGAAAAACCAGGGTGAACCATGGCATAGTGTTTCAATGACTGGTGTTTTGCATTATCTTGTTACTGTGGCAATGTGCAGTCTCATATCTGGGGGAGATGTGGCCTAGAGAGTATAGCTGACAGGATGGATCAGAGCTCTGGAACCATTTTAATGTTTAAAATAGCTAGCTAGACCTAGCTTGTTTGAAGATTAACTAGAGCAGCTTTAACAGCGCTGTACCTGCTGTGAAACATGGAGGATGCTTACTCCATGTGACACAGGGTGCCTTGAGTCTGTGTACGGTTCAATGAAGTCCATCAAGTCATTCTGATGTGAAATGTTCTGCCCTGTGTCAGAAAACTTAGTCTCAGTCACAAATCATTAGTCCTCCAACAGGATAATGACCCAAAACACTCAGCTAAAAACACCCAGAATGAATCAGAACAAAACACTGGGCTAATCCGAAGAGGCTGTTTATGAGCGCTGATTGAACATCTGTGGAAGGAGCTGAAACATCTGGAGACGCACCTCTTCAAACCTGGGACAGCTGGAGCAGTTTGCTCATGAACAGTGGGCCACAATAATTGTTGACAGGTGCAGAATTCTCACTAAGTTACAGAAATCACTCAATTGTCTCAAAACGCTCAGCAACAAAATATTACCTTATGTGTTTCATCATTTTTGTCCAGGCCAGTTTTACTGATTTTTTTTTACTGATTATTTGTTGATGTTTAGAGTTATTATGTTGAACCACAATTCAAAAGCAGTACATTTGTTGACTTTTGTCTGTTATTTCTGTAACATTTGTGTTTTTTCTCATAAACAGAAGGGCACCAACAATTCTCTCCACATCTGAATGAGTAATAGACACACTAGCATGAGGAACTTCAGTGCTGTGTTGATAATAGGTAGATTATCATAATGTCAATATTCCAGTAGAAGTGACTTCCTGGTTGAAACTCCCACATACTATGTAGTAATACTGCAGCCTTATCCCTTAGAGAGGGAAAGCCATTAATACAGTCACACACCTCTGCATTAATCATCCGGTGGGTTTTGCTGCAGTTGGAAAAATAAGTTGTATTTGAGTTGCTTTCCTTGATGCACAAAAAGTTACATTTAGGACTTTAATATCTTATTAAAGTTAGGTTGTCGTAATGTTGGATTTGATTGCATTTCCTCCCTCTAGATATTTATTAAGAAGTGTTTAAAAAGCTATAAATAGATAAACATTTAAATGTGTTAACCATCACTGAGTCATTAGTCTGCTTCCCACCTGAGGACATTATGTTCACGAGATCTTCCAAAAAAAAAATCAGAGTTTATGAAGCTCCAAAATCTGCCCCACATCAGACATATTGTCACTCCTCTAACTGCTCATCTTTAGTGAATATGACTCAATATTCATTCATTCACCAGGATTCAACATGTAGACAAAGTTATAAAACCAGCTCTCCAGTCTATGTTTTAAAGTAATTGTAGCCAAAAATCTAATTTTCTTCATCTGATCCTGGAAGGCTTTTAGAAATTGAAAAAGTTAAAATAGAATTGGAAGAAAGGAATTTTCTATAAAAACACATTACTGAAATTTAAATGGGGAGCATTTGCTGTTGGATTAACCAGGATTTAGTTACTGTCCTGGAAAAACAAGGTTTTCCCAATATGGACCCTTAACATCAGCAGGTGAAGCAAATGTGGGACTGCTAGGGTTTACTGTTTTTAAACAGAAAGATGGAGGAGCAAGTTCATTTTAAACATTCAAACCAAACTTTGTGTGATAAGTTGATGAAGTTAACAAGACTCTGAAAGTTTAACTGTCTTAGAAGGTTCAGTCATCTTTAAAGTAAAACGTCTTTGAGTCATCTGATCACAGGAACAATTTCAACTTTGCTTCAGTCCATATAACAGGATTATTCTGTTTAGATTTTTCTATCTTGGTAACATTTTAACTTTGTATCTAAAAGTGCTCAGTTTAATCAAGTAATACCTTAAAATTGAAAGTCATGACCAGACAATATTGTCTTCTTTGTTGTTTGTCTTATTGGTTGATTCTTCTTTCACTTTAATTTTTAGGACGATTGGGATGACAACAGAAATTATACCAGGCTCTAAGAGTTTATTTAAAGGCACATGTAAATACTATTTTCTACTGTTTTGAAAATTCTGACTTTTAATTTAAAAAAATGTAGTTAATATTTGTGTAAATATGAATCCTCTAAGGATCATTTTGACTAGATTCTGAGTGTTATTGCAGGACATCAGGATGAACACAGTCATTCACTCTAAGTTCATATCATCTCCAGAAATCAGCGCTCTTTTAAAAAAAAATTAAGCTAAAGTTTGGTGTGAATGGAGTATGAATGTGAAACCTCATGTTTACAGCTTTTTGTTACGATAGTACTGCTAGTGTCGTTTTCTTTTATTTGATCAATCCATGTTTCATGTTGAATTCATTTGCATAAACAGCGACATCACTTTAACCTCCCATCTGTTCTCGTTCTCATGTCAGACTGCCTGAGCTCTTAGTGCTGTGCTACCAGAGACCAGGCAACGCAGAAAAGGAAGAGAAAGGTTACAGTTGATGGATTGGTCAGACATTAGCCAGCAACATTTTCAAAATGTCATTTTATAATTTTTCATGAGACTATGAACCATTATTCACTTTCCCTCACATATTTTTAAAGCTCAGGTGACTTCCAAGACCATCTCTACTTATCTTGATATACGACAATCCAAGGCTTGTTCCCAAACTATCAGGGAGAATTATAATTCCACTGTTGATGAAACGGCATCCATGTCTCTCCTACTAGCTCCCATTAGTTTTTTCGACCAGTTATTTTTAACAAAGATTTATTATTTAGGATTACTAATCAGCCAACATGACTCTTGGGACATTTCGGCTTCGTGTTTTTAAAGACACCTTTGCTAATGCAGACCACGCCTATCAGGAGGCAAAGATGGAGGAGCAATAGGTGGGAAAGGTGATGTTACTTTGACTAGAGTTCAAGCAGCTTTCCAGTAACTGGAGAGCCTTGACACATTTACAGAGAACGTGGAAGGGGAGGAGGAGAGGGTGAGGATTTGATTTGTCAGGACAGTGGGATGTGGTGCTTTTAAATGTGGCGTGGGTGAGACTAGGAGAGGATAGGCGTGGTCTTTTTTTTTCTAAAACTTCCTCTTATAACTAATACCACTCAAATTGTAGGATCATTTAAATTTAGTATTTGTTGTATTGAGTGTTATCGATACTCAAGCTAAATGCCCCAAAAGCCAAATAAAACCTTTCTTCCTTGTTTTTTTTTTTTACATATATATATATGTATGTATTTTTCACAAAATCATAATATTCATTGTACCTACAATATGGAATCTTCTACGTATTCAAACACACATGCACATCTTCACACTTCCCTTCTCCCAGATGCACTTTAGTATTGCTCAAATCCAACTGCTCAGGAATAAGTTTCTCTAAGCAGGAGTTTAGGTCTTCATGCAGTTTTGAGTTGCAGCTGTTAGTGTTTCCACTTGACAGTTTGCATCTGTGTTACTAAATATGCACTCAAAAGGTGTTGTCGTTCGCAGTGGACAACTTCTCTGTGTGTGCAAGGCAGGTGAAGAAGTATCTCTTTCCCTTTTAGTTGAGGAAGCCCCAGTGCCACTATTCTGTCCAAATGTCAGCCCATTTAACACCCAGGAGTCCATTTAAAGACGCTCACAGTAGCAAAGTTATCAAATGGGACAGTCTGACATGAAAATGGGTGAGAGGAGCTGCTACAGGTCTTTGACACCTCAGTAGTAAAATAAGGCTTTAAAAGGTTGTAATTAGCTAACAGAGGTTATTTTGAATGTAATTTATTAAAAGATAAAATGATTAATAATGAAATATGAGTAAACTATAGTACTGAATTTGTTAGGATTTTTGTGCTCACTTGTTCATTTTTGTATGGTCTATTTTTTCATTTCATAATAAATTCAAATGTGAACCTAACAAACAGCATATCTACTTTAGCACTGAGTAAGCCTCAGCCATCCCAAATGAAGTCTTGGCTGTTTGAAAAAAAAGCATAAAAATGATTATACTTGTTCTAACTAAGCTAGCAGCAGCCCAAATTGATCAATTCAACCCTCTAAGGGTGGATATATTAGCACTGGACTAAAAGTTCACTTTTCATGAGTCAATAATATTTTCTCCAAATAGCTACACAGAAACATCTTCCTGGTATTTTGTAATTGGCCTTTTTAAACTTTTGGTTTTCTTTTGTGTTTAGAAGCTAGCCATCATTTCAATGAGGGGTCTATAGAAGTATTGTTCATGATGCTAATGAAACTTAATTGATTAATTTGCACCAGGAGCTGGGTGACATGTTGTGTTTGGTGAGGCCTGATCATATGGTCTTTAAAGGTCAGCTGGTCATCAATCACAACACCCAAATCTTGAGCTGTCTTTGATGGAGCAAGACATGTGGATTCAGTTTGGTTGGTTGGTTTTTCCTGGGAAGACAAGCAGTTCAGTTTTAGAGAGGTTGAGTTGGAGATGATGGGCTTTCATCCATCTCGATATGTCAGAGAGACAGTCTGAGATTCGTGCTGAGACTGTCAGGTGAGAATGACAGAGAGACCTGGGTGTTGTCAGTAGTAGAAGAAGCCATGTGGTTAGATGATCTGGCCCAGTGAGGTGGTGTATATCACAATAAGAGGAGGTCCTAGAATGGAGCCTTGGGAAACCCTTATGGCGAGTTGGTGCACAGCAGAAGTGTGACTAAAGGCTAGAATACACCGGACACGTCGGCGACACGCCACGTCGTGGCTGCGGCGTTATTTTGATTTAAAACCATTCTAGTCCATCAGATCACTCACACAGAGCTCGCCACAACGCGTCCCAGACACGCGAGACGCCGCCAGCCCGCTAAAGATTCGCACCAGTTTAAAAAGGAGCGCCAGTTGCAGCTGTGCGCGTGTGTCACGACATGTTGAGTACTTTCTGACACCGGCATTACCATGACACCGACGGTACGACGCAGAATGGCTCCTATTACGGCACACAGAAATAAACCGCCACAAACATTACGGTACACATAAACAACAGTTCCATTAAATAGCTCACTTACCCATTTTGAAAGAATTAGAATTAGATTCCCAGAACACACGACGGCAGCTCTTATCACATATAAACAAAGAATTCACTTCCTGCTTCCAGTTTTCAATTCCCGCGTGATGTTGTGACTATCGCGCGATTTTTTAAAGCAGATCCTACGGCGCACTGTGTCAGGAGCGCGTCTTGTGTGAGTACAAGACTCGCCAACACCGCAGCCAGAAGGTAGCGCATCGCTGAGGTATCCGGTGTATTCCAGCCTTAAGCCAGGAAACGTTAATTCAAACCCCAGGTGTGCTCTCCCTGCGATGCTGGAGAGTATGGACATTGGACAACATGAAGCCATGGTTGTCAAATGCAGCCAATAAGTCATGCAGGATAAGTACAGAATGTTTTGTTGTTTCCATGGGAATTCATTTTAGAACTGAGAAATTCTCCCACCTCCATAATCTATGTATTTTAGAGATATAGTTATTGGAGAGTTATATTGGTAAACCTCTTTCCTCCCAAATGAGGTGCATAAAGATGTTTTTCGCAGCAGAATTTAAATAATATATAAATAATGTATTAGAAGAGATTGTGTTATCTGCCTGCAGAGGCAACTGAAGTGAAAACGTAGAGCGAGTATTGCTTGATTATTAAATCAAAACAAAAAAGGAAAAATGCAGCGGAGACCATTGTGTCATCAAAAAACGCTTCTGGTTTTTGAAGTAAAGCTACGCTAACATCTGTGCTGGTAGATAGTCATGGTTGCCAATAATGTTTATGCAACACATTCATATCTTCAGTGCATATTGTTCTGAAACAACAACATGAAAAGCTGATGAAGCTGCTGTCATGACAAAAGTCCTCCTCACTTTGCCACGTTGACATTGCTGCCAACTATTTCCTTCCCCCATTGTTTCTGAGGACTCGTCTCCAGTTTAATCAAACGCTGCCTCTCGGTTAGGATTTTTAAGCTTGTGTCACCGGGCACTGTTGTCTTTATTTGTTTATTTATTTTCAGACTGCATATATCCCTCTGAGGCAGCAGAATATAAGGCTGCTTTGGTGGATTTGTCCTCTTATTTTGTGATGTACAAACGGCTAACACTTGCAAACATGCTTCAGTGTGTGTCCTCTAAATATAACTAATGCCTCAGTTAAAACACACTCAGTGGAAATGCACTTTTAGCATTGTGCATTTGATATGAATTTACCTTTAAACAATACAACCATCACCCTTTGGGTCTTACAGCTTTCATTGAAGTCAGCTTAGTATGTTTATGATTTTTTTTTTATCGTCTCAAACAAAGATGCTTACTTCATCTAAACTAAGGTACAACTTAAAGGAGGGAAAACCTGCAAGTTTGGACAGATTTAAAAAAACAGGGAAAACAAAAGAAACAGAAGTCATGTTGATATTGTCCGACACAAGATTTCACCCAGAAGTTTTCGTCTTTTTAGCGCTGCAGTTTTCATTGTTTTTCCCATCTCACACCATCCCATTGCCCAAATACATCCCAAACACTTCATCCATTTCCAATCTAAATAGATCTAAATGACAGAACAAAATAATTTTACTTGTCTTCCAGGTATTCACACACATAATTAGTCAGGAACATCAAGTATTTGAAAATGTCATGCACTAGAAATGCTGAGAATTGTATGGATTTTTCTTACTTTGCTATTTAAAGATGATTCTACACTTATACAAGTATTCAATTCAAATGTCAAATCCTGAGAAAATGTACAATGAATACAAGATTAGGTATATATTATATTATATTATATTATATTATATGATTGTATAACTACTATAAATAAATAGCTAAAGAGACCATCTTCAAATACTGAGGAGGAACTGTGCCAATAAAATAAATGCAGCTATGAAAAAAAAGGTTTTAGGGAAGATACTTTGAATATCAGATGCTAAAGGTCTTTATTAATAAATAAAGTCTGTCATAAACTCTTTCTGATGCTCTTCACTGGTTAGTGATCCCCTAACCCACAGACAGATGTAAAGGGTGATCCATAGAGGTGAAGATGGTAAAAACATGAAGCTCACAGAAATGGCTGCTGGTAGTTTACCATTCCACGCTTTGGGAAGTTCTTATATATTTTGTGTATTTATCAATACAATTCTCTCATTTAAAACCACTGGGTTTCTTAACGCCAGTGACATTAATAATCATTAGGTTTCATTAAGCTGTTCTATTAAACCCGTGTCATGAAAAACCACAACCCTGGAACTAGTGCTTTACGTTTTAATATATTGCTGTTTAATCTTGTAATTTATCCTTATTTCATGCTATGATGAAAAAGGTGCTATAGATAATTTCTAACATCAGCATTTAAGAGCTAGCATGGATTCAACAGCTCAAGGTGAAGCAAAAATCAGGATAAAGTTTATTAGTGGGAACACATATGTAGTGGGCTCATCCTCTGGTCTGGGTCTCATTTCCTTCCATCTCCATGAGCGTAACACAAGGACTAAGCCCCACCATTGGTCCACTTTTTTTTTCCTTCTTCATTGGAGGTGTATTTTTGTGTGAATCCAACAGCGGGTTCAACTTTCTTGAACCCAGACGGGGACTCTGGGACGGAGGCAGACAGCGAGCCTCAGCTGGCCTTTTACACCGACCCGAACCGCAGTCGGCGCCGGAGTCGAGGTATGAGAAATGGTAACGCCAACAGCGCGTGGGGCTCTGGGGGTAAGGAGGACTCGTACACCTACAAACAATCTATCCCACCGACAGTATTACTGTTGCAATGAGGCATGACAAGTAACCTCAGCACATATAGCAGATGGATGGTTCTATATTTTTGCGTGCTCATGAGTTTCACTCCTAAAGGAAACATACATGTGTGCACAAGTGTTTGTGAGCATGTAAAACTGATCTCAGTGCATCTGCATACAATCTTGTCGAGTGAAACCACACAAGATGATGAGATCAGAGGTTCCACGAGGAGACACAAAAAGATGCATCTTGCAATATGAATAGCACCATAGTTTGAAATAATATTAAGGACAAATATTATTTCTAAGGAGGATCCAGTGCAAATGCTGTCAAAGTGAAGTGGTGGAGCATGCTTTATCTGTCAGCATGCCATGTCATCGCCGCTCTGATGTACAGTAATGGGTTGTGGAAGGGAGACTGAGGGAGGGGGAAATAAACAATGCCCTCAAAATAATAGTTGCTGTCAGAAAGCGTTACATGCCTTAACAAAGCCTCCGAGCCAATTATTCCCCCGTCATGTGCACAGGTGTCACAAACATGGTGAAGCCTCCGGAAGTGAAGCCAGCGTCTTTAATTAGAGCCCGGTTTAAAAATAGAACAAGGTGGTTGCAACAATGCCCCAACGATGTTGTTTACATCCAGAGGAAAGAATAATTTGTGAAGCACGACAAAATAATTCATGTACAGATGAGAGAAGAGCATTTGAAATTCCCTTCTTTTTTTTTGTTATTTGTTTTTAAATGAACCAAACCCATACTCTGGGTAATGTGGAAATATGAAATATATTTTAAACACTGGGAAGAATGCCAGAAAGTGAAGGTCTAACAGGTGAAATGATGCCCACATCCTTCTTTTTCCCAGTTAAGTTTGATTAAATAAACTAGCTTTAAGCACAATACAAAAGGTCAGCGTTCTATTTGGCTTTTGTTTAAAGGATAGCCTTGGGCAGCTGTTGAAAGGGGAAAAAAAAAACCCTGCTAAAGTAATTTAAAAGTGACAAAGCAATCTAGAATTATTCACCCTGTGTAAATGTAACCACTTTAAACAAAGTATCTATATTCAAGGTCATTTTGTGATTTTTATGACTGTGTGTGTGTGTGTGTGTGTGTGTGTGTGTGTGTGTGTGTGTGTGTGTGTGTGTGTGTGTGTGTGTGTGTGTGTGTGTGTGTGTGTGTGTGTGTGTGTGTGTTTGCCCCTGTGGGTATGAGGTCATGTTTACCACTTTCTGTGTTTCGCTCTGGAGTAAAAGAGATAAGGGCAGCGTTTTTCGCTTTGACAGAGAAGGAGAGCACAGGAAAGAGGGATGGTTGCGAAACAACCTCTGAGCAGTTTCATTTATATATTTATTTATTTATTTATTTAGGCTCGTGTGTGTCTCTCTATTTTGTTTTTCTTCCCCCACACGTCCCAGCTTGGAAGTTAAAACCCTCTAAAGGTAAACCCTACAACCGGTGCCGGTGAGCCGTGCCTGGTCTCCCAACGCATCAACGGTTTTGATCCAAAGGTTTTATCGTCTGTGTTGAACCCTTTAAAAAAAACTTGTTTGTAAAACAGCTTCCTGTCTAGGGTGTTTGCGTATTTTGTTAGTGCAACGGTGTGCATGTGTGTTTATCATATGAAGGAGATGGAAGTAAAGCACGGCCAATTATTCACATATGTCCCTCTCCCTCCCTCTGTGTGTGTGTGTGTGTGTGTGTTTGTTCCCAGCAGCAGGTTCCCCACGGAGTCCCATCAATAAGACCACCCTGACTCTGATCAGTGTCATCAGCTGTGTGATTGGCCTGGTATACTCATCTCACCTCTCCTGCAGCCTCTCAGTCCGCGTAATCTTACATGTGCCGGAGCACCTCATAGCTGACGGTAAGGCTTTACTCTGCTCTCAGATTGTTGATGCAGCCCTTCCCAGCGCACTCTAACGGAAGCTGAAACCCCAGGGGGGTGAGCTGGTATTTTTCAGCTGCTCTCTGGGGAGTTCAGCTCACTATATCTCTCAAACCAAGTGCCTGCGTTTTGTAGTTGAGCTGCTGATTTGCTTTCCTCTCAAAGACAAAGGTAAATGCCAGGTCGACCACCCTCCCCCTGGGTTTTCCGTGCCACACCGCAGAACAGATGTGCTCTCAAAGCATCGCAGCACATTTAGGCCAAAATGCCTGAGCGATCACCTGCGGAAAACCCTCCATCACCGTTCCCCTTGTACATTCTGATACGAGGCTAATGACATCAAAACATCATGCTTTCATGCCTTCTTTGGCTTCTTTCTCCGCTCCACTCACACTTCCTGATACAATGCCAATGAATTTCATAGTTGCACTTACAGAAAAAAATAAAAGCACTGTGGCCACGGTGTGCAGGTTCCTGCTAGCTCATTGGCATTTTTCAGCTGTTACAGAAGTGAGCTGGCAGCCCAAATATATTATGGACTGTGACTAGGCTTCCTCATCTATCATCTGGAGGTCTGATTTGATTCGGTGTGCTGCAGCTTTCCGGTGGTATACGCTGGCCTGCCAGAGAGAAATTAAAATTCTGAGGCGGCATCCAAGAAGGTAACTTTGAAAGGGGAGATGAAAGATGGCAATCCTGCCTGTTGAATTACAAAACTGGGATCGATTTAGAATGTTTTTATAAATGTCTCCACAATCTCATCAGGCTTGATTTTATGTCACGGTGAATCAGATGAAAATTTAGATTCCACCACTGGGGAAAGAAGCTATTAATGCCAACAGCTGTGCATGTGTCTGCTTTCAGATCCACTGATGAAAATCACAGAAATGTACAGTCACACCTTTCTCCTCGCCTTTCACATCAGAGAAAACAATCTTGCCTGAGCAGTTTGTGTGGTTACCCAAGACGATTGCTCATTGAGATCACTGATAGGACAGAACAAACTTTTTTTTACAAACTTTGAAGCAGCATCATTAAAATGCTGGGACATTTTATCATTTCAGAGGTCAGTTGAGCACTTGATCTCAAAATTTATGGAAAAGGCATGTTATTCCTCATTCTGCTCCAAATTCTGGTCCAGGACCATCACAGTACCATCACGCATGGCTACCTCAGAAACCTGGACATTTCATTCAGGGGAAAATTACCAGCACTGCCAGATTCAGGGATTGTGGCCATGTACTTCAACCAGCTCACATGAGGGACAAAAAGAGAGAAAACAGGATGAAAGAGACAATAAACACTGAGCAGGTCATGCCAGCAACCACAGAATGGAAGCATACAACTCTGAAGTCAATGATGTCTGCAAAAGAGACAAGGAGAGGGGAGCGACAGCCAAAACATGGACTGGAGGTCATAAAAGAACTGCTGTTCATTTACAATGGATTCTCTATGCTATAATATCATATTACATAATTATAGTAATTTATTCTCTTGTAAGTTAACTCAGATACCCATCGGTCAGTAGATAATATCATAATATAAAACTAATTCTGTCACATATCTCTTAACTTTTTGTTCAAATATAATTTTTTGTTATGTATATTTTATTGTTTACATTTTTTACTTGTTTTATTTTGAATTAAATAAACTTTGGGGGGGGGGAAACTATATTTTTTTGCAAAAAATTGTATATTCTGATGAAAAAGATTCCATTTATTTTCACTATTACTGACAACAGTGTTCATATTTGTAAAGCACCTTGTGATCCTTATCTTGAAAGAGACTAAAAAAATATAATTAATCTTTTTTGTCTTCCTCTTTTACCAGTGGGTGCTGGATGATCACAGACCTCAATCTGTTTACCATAATGTAACAGGTGATCTGTTTTTATGAAAGTCTAGGACTGAGAAGTGTTTATGTTTTTGTACTGTTGTCCACAAAACACCTTAATTCTTTCATTTCCACCAACAGAAATAAAGCAATATATACTTTTTCAATTTTTTTATTTCGAGCTATTTTATAATATAATGTAGGTAATAATAATGTTAAAATAGTGATAATAATATTAAGATAATTAATACTATAAAATCATCTCATTTTTATTCAAACCTGTACATAAAATTTCATAGAATCTTCTTAGTTTAGAAGTTTTAGTAGTTTGTTGTCTGCATATCTTTATAAATGTGTAACATCTTCATCATTTTTGTAATAGTATAAGAAGTAAAACATCTATTATTAGCATAGATTGAGTTTGGACTTTTGCCTTATTTCTATCTTTTATTGTTCTCTGAACAATGCTTTGGTCAATGTCTGTTGTCATTAGCCTAGTAAACTAGACCATCAGTTTTGCTCTGCACACTCTGGTCTAGCCACTCTCCATTGGAACCTCTGCAGTCTCATACCGGGCCAATCACAACGCTGTAACGGTTTGGTGGGTGGGATTAGCCAATGACGGCAGAGCTGCAGCTTTGAAATTAAACAACATGGTGGCAGCTCAGGAACCGCGTTTGTTTGAAACAACTTTGTCATCAACTTTAGACGATGTACAAATTGCAAATACACCAGATATTTTAATTTTTTTCATAGAAAAACAACAGAAATTAATGTTGTGAAATGCCATGATTGCATACCGCTTCTTTTCCGTTGCTATGATTATGTCACAGTGGTTATTGTTCTGATTGGTCCTAGCGTCATCCATAGCATGTGAAGACAGTGTGATAGACAACCGTTGATCCCGCCCCTTTGGATGAGTCGATTCAATGGGTCGTGCCCAGACTTTATATTCACATATATAGGATGGCCTGCCAGGCTATGTTGTCATTCCCCAAAAAATATTTACTTGACTTTTACATGACAGTCAATGATAGAAGAAGAAGAATGTCTTATTTAAAGTGTGTAGTCAGCAGACAAAGTTTTACAAGAAATGCAAAATAAGATCATGGGGATGTTTTTAGGTCAATTATTTTTTAAAGAAAATTCATGAATCTTCACAAACCTCTTGTGCAGGCAGCCAAAAACATCAGACATCATTATTTTGAACTTGTTGCTTTTTGTCAACACTAATTGAGCTGTAACCCTTCAAGTGTTTATGAGTATTCAATAAAACTGTTAGACCTTTAAAAATCAACACTGTGCAACACAGTTTTCAACAGCTATTTAATTAAAGCATGAGAAGATTAAACAGTAAACTGAACAATAACACATGTGGCTTCATTATCTTCATTACAGTGTGTTTCCCAGGTGCTCAACAGCTTTCCTTCTTTTCCTCGTGTACAATAAAACTTTACAGTGAAACTAAACAGGATCACAGTGCCAAGTTCATTTTGCATTTATGGAAACTCGGATTGATTGTCTATGACAAAATGTAGATCTAATGCTTAAGTTTAATTCAGATATTAATAGATTCCTGCAGAATCACAAGAGAAACCGACTCCAATCCGGTTACTGCAGGTTTCTGCTTATTGTTTGGTGCTCGGCTGCTTAAGGTTACTTTTAAACATCAACAAAAATGATGTCATAGTGGGGTATTTGTATCAGTGTCACTTTATTTAATGTTCAGACAGTTTGCACATTTTAATTCTTACATTTTCCAGCTATACTCAGTTGTGACGTTCTGGTAGGAGAGCGGTCGAGAAAATGCTTTTTATGTCTCAATTCATGACACATTTATTTATTTACTTATTTCAATGTATTTTTTTTTTTTACTTGAAGGATTTTCTGAAAGATTTTGTTCTCAACAATAATCCATCACAGCTCTTTTCAGCTTAGAGAAATCCATTTTGTTTCATGCTGTCTTTATATTGTCGTCACAAGGTCTAATACCTACTGTGGCCTTCCTTGTTCCTTCTTGAGAATATTGAGAGACATTTTGACAAGCTGTTTTCAACTGTTCTCTATTCATTTTGATTTTTATAGCAATGATTTTTTTTTCATTTCTGTCATTTATCCCTTTTTATTCTGCCCTGCTGTCCTATCGTCTCATCCCTCCCTCCTCCGTGTGTCTCATGTCCCTCACTTTTCCCTCCTCTGTCCTTTTTAGGATCAAGGTTCATTTTGCTGCAGGGGAGCCAGTTGGATGCTTCGGACTGGCTCAACCCGGCCCAGATCTTGCTGTACTACCAGCAGAATGCTAGCGGACCTTGGGTCAACGAGCTCTGTGGACGGCGCCTACTGGATCCCTGTGAACACCAGTGTGACCCAGAAACAGGTGAGTCTGGAGCTCAATGTAAAGGCTGAATTGGTTATTTGTGTTTGGAAAAAACGTTCCTGTTTACCTATAATGCCAGTCTTCTCTCTAGTTGTGTCCCTTTGGCTTTCCTCCCAGCTTTCTCTGGGTTTCAGAAAATTTTTGCTGCTATCTCATCTTTTCATTTCTTTAATCAAAGTTATTTTGCCTTCAGTTTCAGTCTCCTCGCCTCCTTCCTCTTTATTTCAAAACCTCACACCCAAAATCCTAACAAGGCCAAAAGTCTACATCTGTCTTCATTTTCTTGGACCTCAAAATGTATTGTAAAAAACAATATAAAAAGTAATGTATTAACAATTATGATTTTTGGTTCATATTTGTACATTACCTTTTTAACCTCATCCATCTTCTGCATAGGGAATTACAATGAGTTTCACATTCACACACCATGGGTGTCGCAATCATTATGTCAGATAGGGACG
>SSNR01000008.1:3560502-3593975 GCA_006937965.1 Callopanchax toddi | reverse complement strand
GCACAGCTAACCTTCAAAAAGCCTGTAAGACACGATCTATTGTGTGGGCAGAAACGACTGCATCAGAAGTCTACATTTGTAAATGCACGGGAAGTTATTCAGCTCATCAAGCACGCACGCACGCACACACACACACACACACACACACACACACACACACACACACACACACACACACACACACACACACACACACACATTTATTGAGTATTAGTCTGCCTTGTGCTCTTTCAGTTGTTCTCAAAGAAACCAATTCCACTTGATTCATTAGAAAGTTCTCAGACCGCTGAAGTCCACTCCACGTTTTCCTGGTTACACTGCTCTGCTGCATAAACAATCAAAGTGATTGACAGGGTTGTCAATAAAGACAACGATCAAACGCCCATTTGGCCTCCTTTTGACATTTTTATTTTCTCCACGTGGTCCAGAGTGCGTATTGTGAAAAAAGCTGAAGTTTTTTTTGTTTTTTGTTCTAACCCCGGACATGCTCCCCTCCTCTTGGACAGGAGACCTCATGCTGCAGCTGCACCCCGAATCACGAAGCAGAAACATTAGCATAGCATGTCAACGACTGGTGTTTGTGTTTACTGTGGCAATACGCGGTCCCATGTCCGGGTGAGGCGCGGTCTAGGGATTAATCCCAACGGGAGGGGTGAGAGCTCTGACACGTGTTTGTGTAAAATAACTAGCTATACCTAGCTTGTTAGAAAATGACCTAAATCACCTTTTAAATAAAGACTTCCAGTTGAATCTGTCTCTGAAATAGTTCAGTTGTTTTTACTACTGTAGGTAAAATAGATGTTTAACAACTTGTTAAATGCACCAGAATGCAGGAAACGGCATCTACGCCATACATTTTTTTTCTGTGTAGAATTTCCCCCTCACATTTTTTATGTTTCTGATGCCACTACACACACTCAATATACAGTACTTCTACTTCACTTTACAGTTATATAACCATAAGCTAGTCAGGGGCATTAAGGGTACAGTACAGGAGTAAGAACACATATGCATGCTGCAAGGAATGGGAATAAAACCCAGATCCTCTGTTTAAAAACTACACCCTCCACTGGACTAAAGCCTCCCAGTGCTATAGGTTTTTTTAATGGGAAAATTTAAAATAACCCTGGCAAATATACCTTTTAAAAATAATTCAGTTAAATCGTTTTACTGGCAGGTTCCCAGGTGTGTTTTTACTTTGTGATTACAGACTCTGAAATGTAAAGCTTTACCTGTATTATTGAAACTTTCAAATAATTTTATACCCTATTATAAATCACCTCGATTCAGCCGCCCAAACTCGACCTTGCACCAGCCTCAACACACACACACACACTCATGAAGGAAAGTCTGCTGTGAGCATAAAACAACAAATTGATGTGCTCAAGGTAAACCACAGCTTCTGCTAATTTGTCCCTGGATTGTTTTATTTTTCTACATTTGAAAGAATGAAATGAAAGATAAATCAATAATAAATTAGCTGAAGAGAGATGAGCAATAACATGGTGTAAAATCAGTGTCCTCAGTTTTTTTTTTTTTTTTTTGTATTGTTTTGCTTTTCCCAATTTACTGAGCTTCATTTTGAACATGATGGCAAGAAAATGCATTTTTTGTTAACAATTGAATACATAGATGGGATGAAATGATTGTTTTATTAAATTACCCATCAACTTTATGTTTGTGGTATAAATAATTATTCCTGCTTTTTGTATTGGAGATTTTATTTTAAAAATCTCTTTCATGTTTTCTTGTTTAGTTTTTTCATTTTAGAGATTTTAAATGCACACCATCCATCATGGTTACCTTGAGAAGTCACGGCACTGGTGGCTTGAGTAAATGGTTGCTAAGAGAATAAACAAAAGCAGATTAGGAAGGTTTACGATTTCAGCACATTCTCAGTCAAATTATTAGAAACATGTTCATTCCTAAATTCCAAAGACATATTTAAATAATCATTTCTGCTATTTGTATTTCAGTGAATCTACATGATTGCATTGCATCATTTGTGATTTTTTATTATTAATAACCAGTTAACGTATATGTTTTCCCCACGTGCGTTTTTCATCTATTTGAATGTGTTTTCTCAAGTTGCAATGTGTGAATGAATTTCAGGGTCGCAGTAATGCACTACAGATGGATGAGTGATAAATGACTTTGAGCTGTATAAGCAGGCTCCCTGAAACAACATGATGAATGACATATGAGCCATGAAGAGGACGAGCAGCATATAAGCTGTGACTGATGGGACATCAAAAAATATTTGTGTTTCAAAAATAAATAAATAAAGGGAACATTAAAAGTGAGACTGAACTGTCTTTTGGGCTCTGGCTCACAAACCACACCAACAATATCCACACATATGATAACGGATGGATCAAAGAGCTGTTTAACATGTTTTTAATTAACTGGAGCCAAATGGCTACAATCCTCTGTCAGCTATCACGTGCAGCTACATTATATTTTATTCAGCACATGGTTCAAATTTGCGATCCAAATGCTGATGAAACAGAATAACAGAACATTTTGTTGTCTAACAAGTTCTTTACCATTTGTCTTCATGTGAATACATTTTGATCTTTGCAGCCTCCAAATTCTCAGAGGAAAGTGGGAGCCTGTAAAACAGAATTATATCAAACATCTTGTTGTTATAACAAGCTGGAAACTAATTTGCCTGAGAAAAGCCTGTTGTTTTTTAAACTAAATCTCACAAAAAAATGTCCCAATTAGAAAAAAAATGATTATTTATTAATATGAGTCACCAATAATTCACATTTTTTGTTAGAAAAAAGCACATTGACACATATTTTTGTGTATTCATGTATTATAAGTTAATTTCAATCCCTTTATAATAAGCGTCTCTCTCTCTCTTTGCTATTTTGATCAGCCAACAGTTTCAAGGCGAGGTGTTAAATATGACACATTCTCTGTTCCTGTGGAGGCGTTGAGAGTAAACTTCTGTCCCAGCAGAAGAAAAAAAAACATCTTCTCACTGATAAAAATAGTCATGAAAAATAGAGCTGTACAGAACTCAAAAAATAACAAACACTGAGAAATGACATTCTTCTTTTTTTAAACTCTCAGGTTCACATTAATTAACTGAGGATTTAAGTTGTGTGCTTTAAATAATAATCAGCCACAGAACTTGCTGTGAATATATTGTCTTTTATTTGATGTGAGCACACACACACAGTATAATTGGACATGTGACAAAGAGTTTTCTTTTCCTTAATAATAAACTCTGGGTCTGTTCAGTTCAAACCAGTCTTGGTTGTGATCGTACCAGTTCTGATTTACAGTATTTTATTCTATGATCAAGTGGTTTGTTCAGCTTACAATCAGTAAATATCTGGTATTTATATGCAGTCTTTCTCTGTGACTGCTTTAAAGCTGCTGTTTATGTAAAACTAATGTGACTTGATTTCTGTTCGAGCACATAGCAATGCAGCCATAGACAGTATGAAGATAACGAAGCATTGCTGCCTTTTTCCATTAATGAAAAGTGAATTCATGATAGTCCTTTAACAGATGCTGCCATGTTGTAATTTGGGAATCGAGTCTGTGCATTGGAGACACGGTGTTTAGGTCCCAGCTACTCCCCTGCACATAATAATGGTGTTATTAAAGCATCTAATAACCAATTACAGCTAAATATACAAGAAAAAATTAATCTTTAAACACGCAGCAGCAATTAAGAACTACATGAGTTTACAATGGCTGACATCTGGATAAAGAAATGATCCAAGGTGTTATTTTTATTTTTGAATGATTTAAAAAATATATATATTGCAAACAATCAGACAATCATAATACAAAACAGAAAAACACTTGAAATTGAATTGATTAATAATTGTAATCAAATGAAATAAATACACAGCTGAACCATAATCAAAAAATTGTTCTATTTTTTACATGGAGGGGGCGGGACCTAAAACTTGTTCTGGAACCAGCCACTAGGGGGCAGTTTGTTCTTACTTCAACTTTTGGGTTTTAGGTCAGATGTTCAGGATTAGTGTAAAGAAATGAAACAGCACTTTGCATTCCTTGGCGTGTTGCATTATGGGTACTTATTGGCTAAATTACAAGCAGTGTTAGTAAACTAGAAGCTACAGAATGCAGTTTTTAACAAAGTGTTTTAGTTGTCAACAGATACAATTCTATAATTAACAGTGATCATGAGATTTTACAAATATTCAGGTAATTAAGCTGCCAAACTATGAACACACTCATAATTCAGAATATGATGTCTAATTTTCATGCTTTGATTCCACTAGTATCAATTTTCTAAATAAAATTAAACTGTTAAAATTACATTTATACAGTATACTGCATGTATAATACACAAAGTGGAGTTCTCTGTGGTTGTTTGGTTTTTACAGATCACAGAGGATTTCAGTCGCTTTCTGGCAAGTTAAAGGTCAATGGGCCTAGCACCCACTTTCCCAGAATGCATTGTGGTCACTGGTACTATACAAGTTATTTTTACTGCCTTGTGTTTCTGCACAAATATTTTGATCTGGAACAAAAAGCCAAATAATCAAAAACATCAAACAGTTTCAACATTTTGGAGCTGTTTGCAGACATCCTATCCTATAATATTTAGAGCAAATCAAAGAGCTAATGACTTGATTTGAAATGTGTTCAGCTTCAAAGCAGTGGCGGTATGTTTATTTATGTTTATTTATTTGGGAGACGCTTTTATCCAAAGCAACGTAGAATTATTAACCTATAGGGCATGTTGTGATTGTGCTAGGTGTATGGGGGAGCTAAACTTTTTATTGAGGGTGCTCAACCCTCAAGGCCCACTGTCCTGCAGGTTTATGATGTTTCCCTGCTCTAACACACCTGATTTAAATGACTGAATGACCTTCTCAGCATGTCATCAAGTTCTGCAGAAGCCTGTTAATGACTTGTTCATCAGGTGTGTTGAAGCAGGAAAAACCTGCAGAATAATGAGCCTTGAGGAGCAGGGTTGGAGACCTCTGCTCACCTTCAAACCCATATTTTAGAAAAATTCTATGTGAAATAATAATTTTGCATGTTAAGTTTATGTTTACAATTAGCACAACCATTTCTGTCTTTGTGTCTCAATCTCTGGTTTGTCCACGAAACCAAACTCAAACAGAAAACCAGCTCCTGCATGTAGAGGAACAAGGACAGATTCTCTAGACTCAGGACACGGTGAAAACTGTACGTTGCATCCAAACCCATTTATGTGTTTGTAGGTCGGTGACAGGGCAGCGGTGCGCTGCTCAGAGCGCCTCTGATCTCATAGTCCTACGTTTTGCTATAAAATTATTTGATGCACAGTGTGCAGTGATGATACCTCTGAACATTCAATCATAGAACATGAACCCAAGCTCACTCTGCTGCTCGTTTCTTTCTCCTTCTCAGCAGCAGTGAGGCCAGGGCTTCCTGATGAAGCTGCTCAGAAACCTCCAGGATGAGGATCAGTAGACAAGCAGCTGCGTCTTTGTGCTCTGTGCGTCCTGCTCTGCTATTCTCTACGTTTTTGGTTGAGCGTTGCGTCCTATCTGAAAGCAGAATTAACCACATCTATGGAAATAAACTTGGTCTGCAACACCAGGCTGGCAGTCTTTAAACTTTTTACTTTCTATTTAATAATTGACTGATGAGTTTTGTTTTTCATTGTAGGTTAAATATTACACAAATCACTAGTTAATAATATTTTTTAAATACAATTCAAAATTTTTCTTGGGTGTGCAATGATCAATCCAGGAGGGGCTTTAGGGCCCCCTAGCTACATCCTGGCACCACCACTGTTTCAAAGATCTTAGGATATATTCACACAGGAAGAACCTGATATGAATAATAAAGATATTTATCAGAAAAATGTACATGCTATATTTATCAGTTAAGGTGTTTTTGGACAGAGAAAACCTTCATATGAGGTAAATACTTTACATTAATTAAAGTTTACCTTTTGGAATAAAGATTTTTCTTTGCAAGCAAATAAAAAATGTCTGAAGGGATCCAGAATAGAAGTTGCAGCTCCAGCAGAAAAGTTGAGTTTGGTGGTGGTGGGGCTGTCAGGCTGCACCGGGGTTCAATATGAGATCAGGGGGTAAAAACATCTGATGTGTTCAGTCAAGCTGCTAAAAAGTTTCTGAGAATGGTGGTCTGGATCTTTATCTGCTTTTTAAATCCAGCTACCCCTCAGTTAAAGTCTGTCAATCATGAGGACTTTTAGTGAATCTGTAGAAATAAAGTGAGGTGAAAAATCTGAGTTTGGAATAATATTTTTAAATTTTATTTCTTAAAATGCATGGTTATTTTTTACATGAATTTGCATCAAAGATTGTAGTGTTGTCTGCAGATTGTAGCTGTTGGGTTCACACTCCCAACGCCTACCAAAGACCCCAAAAGGGAAAAAATAAATTGCTTTTATTTATTTATTTATTGTGTGTGGCATATTTCTGTGGGACATGTGGGACTAAAAAACACACGACACATTTTTTACTTGATTTCTTGGAAAACTTCAGCCAGTGCATCATTCAGATAATGAGTCCAGGAAGAAATTTACCATTTAAAGCAGTAGAAATCTCTGCCTTGTTTTCATCCATTATTTAGCAGCTCAACTCTCCCCTGGGCAGAATAAATTCTGAAACCTTTAAATGCATGAAAAAAGAAAAGTGCAAAAATAAAAAGCTGGAGTTGTGTGTTTCATGGCCGCTCCTCCTGGAATAATACCTGCTGACTCCTTCAAATAGTATATGGATCAACGGACAGGCAATTATAACACAATTGTCATTTAATAGTAATTTGTTTCTGATAACTTAAAGAGTTGTATTCTGTATACCCAATACTAAATCCTAAATCCAGATAAAGTTTTTATTTTATTTTGGGGGTACTCATTCTATTTTTCCATTGCTACAGCTCATATGCATCATTATAGGAGTTTGGGTTTGGGTAGCAGGTGGGTGGCAGCAGAATGGAGCAGAAATGAAAGTAAGCAAAAGTGATTTTTGGGTGCAAGCAGATTGCATAGGTGCTATAGTTAGCTTAAATCCAGTCCTCTGTTCTGCTGCAGGAGATACAGATGAAAACTGAGATGGGTTGTGACAGTATCAGTGCTGCTCTTGCAAAACGTTAAGAGGCAGCAGATGCTTTAGCGCGTGATCCGTCCCTTCTTGCAGAACTCTAAACCTGCCTGCTTTAGGCGCTGATGTTTACAGGCTGTTTTCACCCATATTCCTTGACTCTGTGTGTCTGCTCTGAAGCTTATGTGGGACTTTCATGAAATACAGAAAGACATGTTGCGCCTCTGGAGATGCATATTACAGCATCATGACATACTGGCTTAATTAATGTGACTGCATAATGGATCAGTGTGTGTGTGTGTGTGTGTGTGTGTGTGTGTGTGTGTGTGTGTGTGTGTGTGTGTGTGTGTGTGTGTGTGTGTGTGTGTGTGTGTGTGTGTGTGTGTGTGTGTGTGTGTGTGTGTGTGTGTGTGTGTGCGTGCGTGCGTGCTTGATGAGCTGAATAACTTCCCGTGCATTTACAAATGTAGACTTCTGATGCAGTCGTTTCTGCCCACACAATAGATCGTGTCTTACAGGCTTTTTGAAGGTTAGCTGTGCATTTTGCTTGGACCTAAGTATTCTCCATCATTTTTAAGGTGGAAACGGAATGATGAAACGCAGTGAAAATAGAGTGAGAAACCTAGAAACTTGCTCAGAGCATGTAGATTGAGCAATTAAGGAATGTAACACTTTGCAACTGTAAAACAAGTTTGAGCTGAGTGTCACAACCTGGAAGAACAGTGCAGTAAAACAAGTTGAGCCTTTTAGTATTGATCTTCAGCTGAACAGCAGATCTGACACATTTTTATCTGTTAATTTAGCTCTTCTTGATCTAACATTTCAACTGTGTTTTTTTTTTTTTTTTGTTGCATATTTAACTGAACAGCATCATCTGAAATACATCATCTTCAGGGCTTCTAATTAAAGTGCTACCAAAGCAGGCAAATTAGTTCATCAAATATATAAAGATACTTGTTTACAGTCAAGTGAAGTTACATTAAATCTCAGTTAGAATATGTGAAAAGCTATTTTGGGCTGAAAAAGCCAAGCATTCACTCAAGTAGCTGTAAGCACCTGTATGATGTAAAAATACCTAAACCTAATTTTAGCACACAGCAGGTTGCACTGAATTAATATTTATATTGATTTGATTACTTTTAAGTTTTGGTTTATAGATGATTTTGGCTCTGACAATTAGTGAATAACATCATGAAGCAGTAATGCAGCTATAAATTGCTAAAACGTGTTTAATTAAACAATATCATTAGGTGTACCTCTGAAGCCTGTTGACATGTTTTAAACATGTTTTTCTTTAATAAAATCACTGGAAATTATAATAACTAGAAGTATTATTTGTTTCCTTTTTTAAAAATGTGTCCTTATTCAATGTGTATCATTTAGGACAATTTAGGAAGATGGAGAAGCTCTGAGGCTGTAATTGAAGCAACATCGATCATCAGTCACACAACATCAAGACAACAAGATCCACTGAGAGTAATTTAACATAATTTAGCAGGAAAATGAATGCAGCATGGTTCAAAAACAAAACGGTGACAGAAGCTGCTACTCAGCTTTTACTTAACCTCAGATTTATCCCCTGAACTATTTCAAAGCTTGTTTTTGGATGATCTGGATGAAAGAAAAAAGAATAATAATTTAACCTACATTAATATTTTTGTTTTAAATCATTTTTTTATTGTTTATTTTATTATTTACAAGGTTATTAGCACAAAGGGTCACTTTAAAAAATATATAATTTTAACATTAAAACTGGGTTTCTTTTTGTGTATATCCTAAGATTTGCGAACGTTTTCTACCTCCATTTAGTGTGTTTCCAAGGCAGCAGAAAACGTACTTCAGTAAATTATAAGAATATACCGAGTATATTTATAGATGATGCAAAAACCATGTCATAACTGCACATAATTTCTGATGGTTGAGTGTAAAATGCACAGCTTATTGTTTTTTATTGATTTTAATAATGAGTCACACTTGGCCTGGTCATATATTAGACTGAACTCTGAGAAAGCAGAGAGACTATCTGTAATATGTGCTATTATATACAGATAAATGTAGAATCACACACTGCCTGAGTAGATTTTTGTCTGTAACATAGTATGAGGACCCCTGAATGTCACTTCCTGGCAGGTACTGATAGTTGACCTTCCCATTAACAAGGGCATATAAAAGGCCTGGACATGTGCTCCTTACTCCCCTCCCATTGGGCAGGAGGAGAGCATGTTGGACATGTTACTCCTGGGTAAGCCTCCGAATCAAAGGTGAGGCCCCATCAATCATACTGAGCTAAGTCAATGCCGACATTTCTCCTGAGAGTTGACAGCAGAACAATAAGCTGATGCTACACTGTTCTTTGTTAACAGGATTCACTTATCAGCACAATGCCAACAAAGAGCATCAATATTGTTTTTGTCCCACTGTGAGATATTGGACATTCAGTAGATTTTTTCTCCCTTTGTATCAAACATCACCAGATCTGCATGTTTAGTCCAACAATCCCACATTGGGTTTTATAGAAGAGATGAGCTGTTTTACATGATTCATTTTACTTCATGTTGTAGGATGAGCACTGAGTCACCAATATCCCAAAAAGTTGCCCTACATCTCATCAACAAGTGGATTCTGTGAACTTGCCAATCCACATATGATACGTATGTATAGTGCCAGTGCTGTATACTGGAAAACAGCCCCCCCACCATGATGTTCTCAACTCCAAACTTCACTGTTGGTATGGTGTTTTTGGGGTGATATGCAGTGCCCTTTGATCTCCAAACAATGTGTATTAAAGCATTCAAATGGTTCAGTCTTGGTCTCTTTGTTGTTGTTATTGTTACAGGCTTGTCTAAATGTTTGTCAAGAAACTTTCAATGTGCTCCAATCTGCATTTTTTTCAGCAATGGAGTCTTGTGGTGAGCGTGCATACAGGCCATGGCGGTTGAGCGATTTACTCACTGTTTTCATTGAACCTGTTAATTCTACTGTAGGTCCTTCTGAAGCTACTTAGCTCTTTGACAACTCCCCTGATTATTATTTTCACTCCTCTGTCTGTAATCTTGGCCATGGTCATTTATGGTGAAATTATGTTTTTTCCACTCCCTAATTATGACCCCAACAGTTCTCACAGGAACCTTCAGCAATTTAGAAAATATTCTGTTACCAATGCCATCATATGTTTTGTAACAATAAGAGTGAAGGTCTAAAGAGAGCTCTACGGTTTTGTCCATCATGAGATGTTTCTTTGATAATGAGACACTCTTTTATAAACCATCAGTTGGGACTGAAGCAGCTGATATTGATTTGCGATAGGTGACAGGATTGCTTTCTAAAACCAATAGATTCCAGCTGGTTTCATGACTTTCCATGCCTTTTTGCACCTTCTTTTCTTCTTGTTTTGTAATTGATGTATGGATATTGTTTTGTTTTCCTTGCATGTGTGGGTTGGATGGGTTGTTATTGATGCATAGTGAGAATAGCACCTTTAGTAATATATTTACTTAGAAAATGTGTGATATGTTCAATAGTAATTTTACCCACTGTGTATGAGCACACGATTATGACAAATTAAAGCAAAGTTAACAAAAGGACAAGACAGAAAAATGTAAGCATGCATTTGCTAGCTGTGATATATGGTAAATGGTAAATATTCTGTATTTATACAGCGCTTTCTAGAGTGTTCTACAGACCATAATGTCTTTTGTTGGTTGTGTACTATAGATTTTCAGTCAATTGGGTCATTTTAAAGATTTGATGATTTTTATTGTAATTTCAACACATCAAACATGAGATGGAACAAACTTTATTTCCCTAGCCCGGTTACAGCCCACCTTAATATTGAAAAAACCAGATTTATTTCTAGTGCTTATGAAGAATTTTGTGGGTTTTTTTTCAGACCTTTTTTTGGCTGTTGTGTGTTCTTTGAGTTATACTAAAACCCCTCATACACACAGATATTTGGAATTTGACTTTACCATTCACAGAATCACAAGTTGGGGTTTATAAGTTCATTTAAGTAAAAACAACACTGTTGAAGCCAGGTAATCACTGGAAACTACCAAGGACACATTCGTGGGAGATGCAGGATGAAGCTCCTGATGAGAGAACTCATTTTTGACTCATCTGACATTCATTCGACTATTTTTGTCATACATGTTGGATCATAAGCTTAAGCTTTTTAATCAGTCGTTATGAAGGTGTAGATGTTTACAAATGTTCATGCAAAATGTTTCCTCAGCATCCATCTGTTTCCTATTCATCTGCTTTTGCATATTGTTTTTTCCCTTCTTTCTAGGAGATTTATTCTGACACATGTATAGCTGGTGTTTCAATCTTTTAGATTTTTTTGTTTTTAGGTAATATGATCTCTACTGAATCATGGTGGACTGTTAGAATAGTCTACTGGGCTGCCTTTAAGTGGAGCTGCTGCCCAGTTTGAATTCAAGCCCGTGTTTGTTAACATGACTTTAGGAGCAGCTGCGTTTTACACAAAGAACTGTTGACACATCCTCCTGCTAGTGTGCCTTCTTGGAGCATTGTTGACTACATCCTTAAAAATAAGAATGATGATGAGTGCTGTAATTCCCACAAGAGGTTCACCTTTGGAAAGCTCTCACAGAGTAAAACAAAGGAGGAGCAAAGGGAAATTTTCACTCAATTGAAAGAGGGCTTGAGTATAAGAACAGATAATTGAAGATCTGCCTTTGTGTTTGCAGGAGAATGCCTCTGCCTAGACGGGTACATGAAGGACCCCGTCCACAAGCATCTGTGCATCCGCAGTGAATGGGGCCCCAATCAGGGGTAAGTTTGATAATCACTTCATGATTGCTCATTATTGTGCTAAATTGAAACGGAGGAGCAACAAAGGAAATGTCCTTCGTATCAAAACAAAAGTTACTGTTTTGCTGTGATGAGCTGTGATGTTGCCAGAGCCAGTTATTGTTTGGGAGCAAATGGAGAGCCTGATTGAAAGAAAACATGTGCATTTTCAAAAGAAAAGATATACATCTTTACAGGGGTTTTCTTTCAATTTGAAGCAGATTCCTTTTAATGTATCAAACCAGTTACTAAATTATCAGTTGTTTCAGTAAGATTAAAAAGTTGTACACAGAAAGTTTGTGCCTTAATATTTGTCTACAATGCTGGCATGTGGTCTAACATCTCAAGAGCATGTAATACTGTTCAAACCACAATATATATACTGTACAGGTATTACTTTTAAACACACCTGTCACTTCTATTCATATTGCAAATCAACATTCACGACTTCTACAGTAACGTTGAGTTCTTTAGTGATCAAAGCATGAGTTTTGACAGTGTTGGAGTTTCTTCTAACAGGAATGCAAAGACTGCAGGGATGTAACACAAAGGAAAGAGCCACGTGTAAAAATAGAAACGCTTGTGGCTGAATTCTCCACAGGCTACCTTTTAAGAAATGTTAAGACTAACTAAATACCCCACTTAGACTTTTTTGAAGTGTTGTGAATTTCCACTGGGTTCTGCTGCCACTTAAAACCTCTCGACAAGAATGGATGTGCTAATGGTGGGAATAGCTTGTGCTAAACTCTTAACCTATAACATCATCTGGAAACAAAGAGCGCTCCATTCTCTCTGTATTCTGACTTTACTCGTGTCATGTTAAAATTGAGCACGTTAGTCTGGACTTTTTTGAGGCATCTGAATTTTTCCTTCAGGTCACCCATCTGTGCATGTTTGCGTCTCATTTCCACAGTCCTCCTCCTTTGTCCCTGTCACTGTGTAACAGAGTGGGCAGCCTTGGGTGACTTAAATGTTTAATGATCGCAGCCCGTGGCATGGAAGCCTCTCGCCTCTTACTGATGTTCTTTTGGCTCACAGTGGTGGAGGAGTTTGCTCAGAACGGCATCGGGCCCCTGTCACTTCTCCTCCGTGTGCTCTCACTTTGCAGCCTGTTTAGTCCCAGAGCTGCCACTCCCCATTAATCTCTATCATTCTCCCTCTCTCACTTCTGCCTCTTGGCATCTGTCTCATTGCCACAATGTTTTTCTCACTCTCACCCCTTGTCCCTCTTTTTTTTGTTTTTCACCAGCATCTGCTCTTTCCATCTCCTTCTGTCTCTCCCTCTTTCTCTCATTCCGTCTCATCCCGTCATTGCCTCTTATCCCCTCCCCTGGTAAACAGATATGAGCCAAAGTCACATTGCATGTCAGCTGCAGCAAAACTCATATTTCAGTCTGCATATTTACCATAGCAGTACACGTTGTCATGCTGTTCTTTATTTATGGGCTTTGGAAGGCAGGAATAAAGGCAGGTAGATGTTACAACTTGGCTTTAGGATTTTTTAATAGTTAGGAGGTTGGATACTTTTTAAAAATTACCCATTCTCTGGCTTTGATTCTAACAATCAGTGTTACTTTCTGTCCTCATTTTTTGTATTTTCTCTGATCTTTTTTTTCCCTATGAAAGTCCCTGGCCTTACACCATCTTCCAGCGCGGTTTTGATCTTGTGATGGGAGAACAACCCTCTGATCGTATTTTCAGGTGAGTAGAACTTCACAAAACTTTATTTTATCTGACTACAGAGTTTTCTGTTTTTCTGGGGCTGGAGTCAACTAGCTTGTTAGATTTGTGATACATCTGTGATTATCCCTGTCCCCTATGAACATGAAAACACTGTGAGCAGGCAGCTTAATGTTCCCCAGGAATTCTAAAACACACCACTCTAAATTTGAAAAAGAGACAAAACAAGGGGAAAAAACTGGGTCACATCATTCATACAAATATTTTTACTTCATAGACTTGTTACTAGGGCTGCACAATGTTGGAAAAACATGCAGATGGGATATTGGGCTTTCAGTTGCAATAAATTGACTCGACCCTCAGTCTAATCACTAATACTGAATATGAAATATAGTTATTGCAGCTTTAGAAGTTTGTGATGTTGATATTGTGATTTCATAATAATAATATAACAGAGGGGTTACAATAACTTAAAACATGAAGTGTCATTAGTGTTTATCTTTGTAATTTTTTAACAAAAAGTATCAAAACATTGCAAAATAAAGATTGCGTCAGGATAGTATTTCACGTTATAGCCTTTTTCCAAAACAGATTCAATTCATTTGTTCCCTAAAACCTCTACACACAACACCCCATAATGAAAATGTGCTAAAAAATGTTGAGATTCTTACAACTTTATTACCTAAAATATAAGAAAAACAGATAAATCACATGTGTATCAGTATTCAGTCTTTACCATGAAGCTCAAAATTACACTCAGTTCATCCTGTTTCCTCTGATCATCCTTGAGATGTTTCTGCAGCTTCATTGGATCCACCTGTGGTAAATTCAGCTGATTGGACATCATTTGGAAAGGCATCTGTCTGTAATAGGTCCCACAGTTGACAGTGCATGTCAGAGCACAAACCAAGCATGAAGTCAAAGAAATCATCTGTAGACCTCCAAGGCAGGATTGTATCGAGGCAAAAATCTGGGGAAGGTTGCATAAATATTTCTGCTGCTTTGAAGGCTCCAATGAGCACCTGTAAGTGGAAGAAGTTACAAACCACTTGGACTCTTCCTGGAGCTGAAAGCCATAAACTGAGCGATCGGGGAAGAAGGGCTGTGACCAAGAAGTCACTCTGTCAGAGCTCCAGTGTTCCTCTGTGGAGAGAGGAGAACCATCCAGAAGGAAAACCATCTCTGCAGCAATCCACCAATCAGACCTGTGTGGCAGAGTGACCAGACGGTAGACACTCCTTAGTTAAAGGCACATGGCAGCCCACCTGGAGTTTGCCAAAAGTTGCCTGAAGGACTCTCAGACCATGAGAAACCAAATTATCTGGTCTGATGAGACACAGATTGAACTCTTTGGTGTGAATGCCAGGCATCATGCTTAGAGGAATCCAGGCAGCGCTCCTCACCAGGACAATAGTAACTCTACAGTGAAGCATGGTGGTGGCAGCATCAGGCTGTGGGATGTTTTTCAGCAGCAGGAACTGAGAGTCTAGGATAGAGGGAAAGATGAATGCAGCAATGAACAGAGACATCCTGGATGAAAACCTGCTCCAGAGCGCTCTGGACCTCAGCCTGGAGCCACGGTTCATCTTTCAGCAGGACAACAACACTAAGCACACAGCCAAAGTATCAAGGAGCATCTTCAGGACAACTCTGTGAATGTCCTTGAGTGTCCCAGCCAGAGCCCAGACTTCAATTCCATTGAACGTCTCTGGAGAGATCTGAAAATGGCTTCCCATCCCACCTGATGGAGCTGAGAGGAGCTGCAAAGAGGAATGGACCAAACAGCCTAAAGATAGGTGAGACAAGCTGGAGGCATCAGGTTAAAAAAGATTTGATTTGCTGCTAAAGGAGCATCAACAAAGTATTGAGCAAAGGCTGTGAATACATGTGATTTCTAAACTTTAACATTTTTAATACATTTGCAAAAATCCCCCAAACCCTTTTCACATTGTCATTATGGGATGTGTAGAATTTAGAGGAAAAATAATTAAATTAATTTGGAATAAGGCTGTAACATAACACAATGTTTTTTAAAAAGTGATGCTCTGTGAATTCTTTCTAAAAGCCATTCTAAGGTAAATTGTTTTCTTTTAAATGAAAACCAGCTGATATCAAAGAGTTCTGATTCATGATTAATCAGTTAGTGACAACGTATGTATCCACATGCACATCTAAGCCACACTGGGTGTTTGGAATGAATTTGTGTACGTATCTAATTAATTATTTCTTGTTGAATCAATTAACTGATAACCTGATGTGCTTTTGCCCACAGACTTTTGAGATAAGATTCAACCTCCCACATCTGTGAATAGGTTAAATTAGCATAGAGAAAAATGAAGGGATTAAATACAGTCTTATTCTATACTAAGAACACTCTTAGTCTAGAGTAAGACTAAGAGTGTAGATTAGGGAGGAACAAAGCCTGTATCAACTTCACTACCCACTGATCCACAGCTGCCCCAAGTTTTCATCTAAAGTCTTTTCTTGGGGTGTCAAACTCCCATCCTTGAGGGCAGCTGTTCTACACATTTTAGTATTTATCCTGATCTAACAAGCCTGAATCTTTTGTTAAATCACACTGGCAGCATTTCCTCCAGTTCTACGAGACCTGTTAATCACCCACTGATTCAAGTCAGGTGTGATGGAGCTGAGAAACATCTAAAACATGCTGGATCCCAACCTTCCAGGACTGGAGTTTGATACATGCTTTAAGACATCTAGAAAAAACCTTTTTGGCAAATAACATAGACAAAAACAGCAATTTAACACTGATCAACAAACAAATGCACATACCAAAGGTGATAATGCATCTTATTTTTAATCTGTTTTAGTTTCAGTGAGCTGGTCCAGTTTACAACCCCACATTTCAGACTTCTTACCACCCTTAAAACAGTTCAGTTCAATTCAGTTTTGTCAGTGACAAAACAAAAACATCAAATATTAAAAAGCAACAACAACAACAAAAAACTTCCCACACAGTCAGAACCAGGAGAACTCTCCAGTATAACATCTCTGGTTGCTTTCCAGTATTTCCACATGCTGTTCATGATGTAAACACTGTACTCAATAAGTCATGGAGCTGACACATAGTCAGCAGGTTACAGCAGTGGCTGTCAGCTGTTCTAACATCACATCTAATATATAAGTAAAATCACTTCACATCACTTTAAGAAATCCAGTCCAGAGTAACTTTTACACTTCGATTTAGGAGGTAATCCGATTTATACAACTGCACAACATCTTGGAGTTCATGATTTGATTTGTGTGCAAAGTAAAGTTAAACTTTGAAGTGTTCATAGTCCTCAGGGTCCACCTCAAAATGCTACACTGAATCATTTTGCAACAACTTCCTGGTTGTAGTTTGAATCTTATACTTTACCTTATGATTGAAGGAAATAATGAGATCCTCAACTTCCAGCAGGACGGTGACGCTGCTACAAAGTACTATTTGGTGTTGTAGATTTTCCAGCTTTTTTAAAACATGCATACCTAATTATGTAGTGAGCAGGAGTGTTCCCTGAGTTGGAGACATCCCTGACTTGCAAACTCTTTCCATGACAGCCAGCTGCAAAAATAACAAAACAATATGTGCTCTAATTTTTAATCCAAAGAAACCTAAACAGTTTATGCACTACTCTTGTGGTGGTTAGCCGTCTGGTGGGAACAGACAGATGAAGCTGCCATAACACTTGATTTCCTGTAAAATGCTTTGAAATGTTGCCTTCCCAGTTGGCAGGATCTCTCGAGTCATCACTTTTCTTTCTGTAAAAATAAAGGCTTTTGAATGTAGCTGTCCTCAGAGTGTTCCCACTCAGCTATCCATCCTAATTTAACATCCATCATAATTCAACTGTTTTAGTCTCTAGCCAGCTTTGCCAAACAATCCCTCACTTCACCATGACTTTCTGTGAGCAGTCAAAGAGCTGTGCAGCTTTCATTTTGTTTGCTTAAGCAGATATTATTATTTAACAACAGATTATTATAGGGAGTAAAATGAAGCAAAGTAAACAGAGGAGATAAACGCTGAGAGTCAGCATTCAAACACACCACTTGTTATCTACACGGTTGTAACAGCAGGGAGCTCCTCTAAGGACTGCAAACATGTTTTCCACTCAACAACTGCCTCCTCATGGGGACTCTTAGTGTTTTCCACCTCCGGTTTTTTGTAGGGCGAACCAAATCAGTCATATCGCAGCACACAAGTCCCCAGTTGTCCATTATAAAACAGAGCTTGTTAAGTGCCAGGTAATTCATCCTGTGACCACCCTCGTACGTCATACTGCATCATGGGGAACCTGAGCTCTGCTCCTGTACACGCTCCCTTAAGGACGGGTGAAACGAGGTGTGGGAACAGCTTCCTGAGAAGTAATATGAAAAAGTTACTTTTAAATAGCTTACATACGATAAAAACTTTTTAAAACCAAGCGTTATACATTAAACAAAACTTTTATCCACTTAACATCTCAACTTTGAAACAAAAGGAGTAATTAGGTTGATATAATTGAATGCTCTTGTTCTGCAGAGGTTTAATCACTCTGGTCTTGAAGTGACTGGTAGTGCATGCAGCCTTCTCATTTCACTGCCCTTTTCATATGCTAAGCTAGCTCTTTATTAAATGCAAACTAAATCATTAAAAATGGGGAAATGTTTAGTCTGCATAAAAAAATGTTGTTAACCGTTTAATCAAGTTCTTGTCTTTCGTTTTACGAGTAATCATGCATTATTCATGAGTTCTAATAATGCTTTTTATGGTTATTAGCATGCACTGGTTACCTTAAAGCTTGAAGCATTACATTTCATCTGCAGAACATTTAAAGTTTGATTATATTTGTTATATCTAAACAAAATAAATGTTTTAAAGCCTCATCTGTTCCCAGGGGAAACAGCTGTTGGCCCCTTTTTTACCCAGGGTTCCACATTTGGATTGCATTTCATCCATAAACACACAGCGTTCCTCTGTTAGCAAAAATATTTATGCAAATAAAAATAAGTTTACTGAAAGGTAAAATAAATAACCTCTAACCATCCTGAGGCCCTAATTCAGATGAAGTAATGCAGGAAAGATATTCATCCAAAAAAGAAAAAAACAAGCTGTTTTGATGCAGCTTTGTATGTTTTTGTTATATTTTCTATGAAGACAACTAGAAAAATAGCCCTGATAACATAGTGCTCAGTTCATTTTAGCTTAGAAATGTCAAACTATAGTAAGGTGTGATATAAATTATGTTTGCTTAGAGCCCAAGGAGCTGCATTTGAAGGATTTGGGTCATGAATCTACGTAGATGTTGGGTTAGGGTTTTACTTTGCTTAATTTAGAACTAAATACTCTGGTTTGAAGTATATAGGAAGTCTAATTAGTATTGAAATAACATCTGACTACAGTTTGTGTTTTTCTTTGATCACCAGTCAGTCTGTTGTTAAAAACATAATCTATAAACCAGACATCTGTTTGCAGGAATAACAAGACAAATCTAGTGATTTGTTTATGCATTGATTTAATAACATTAATGAATGTCTTTGTAGTTTGTAATACACAAGCAAGTATGAGATAAAAATAAATAATGCAGTTGTGTTTTGAGACTGCATTGGCAGATATTTAGTCTTAAGTTACTTAATCAGCAGATCCCTTGTTACAATATCAGTGTCCCACAAAATGCAAAGACTTTATTCAAAAATATTAAACTATTTTCTAGATTACAACAGATCCCAAATCTGCAATTTGTTGGTTTGTTTCTAAAGAATATTTAAGAAAAAGGGTGTGAAGATGATCTCTAACCAACATATTTATTTTCACATACCACTTAGCTAATTAAAATAAAGGCTGAACTTTATAAACAACATAAAGTCAGGCTTTTGTTACGTTTTAGAACATGTTTTTCCAAAAAAGCATCTATACATTTTTTTGTGACTAGTAAATAAATAGCTCAGTTTTAGGTTAATTGGTTGCAAAAACCCTTTTTCAGCAGCAGGAAAAATGTGAACGTCAAGAATTAAAACAGAATGAAGATGTTGTTAAAACAGTCAAAGATGTTGACCACTGGGTGATGCAAACAGCTGCTGTTACAACCTAAAAGTTTGACTATTTCTGAAGTTCGGTCTGATAATATTTAGCATTTGTTGTTGAGTTCAGAAGAGGTCAAACACCTTCAGAAACCAAACATTTTGAATCAGTTCCTGTTGTCTTTGAGATTCCCACATAGAGTTAGAAACTGCAGTTTTATTTACATATATATTAATTTGCTCACAGGTACCAATGACTACGTTTTTTTTTTTTTTTCTGCCATATTTTTACCTTTTCAAATCCCAGTTCTGTAATTTTTCTTGTCTTCCTGCAGATTTACATACACCTTGGGAGAAGGAATGTGGCTCCCGTTGAGCAAAAGCTTTGTGATCCCTCCTGCTGAGCTTGCTATCAACCCATCAGCCAAATGCAAAACAGACATGACAGTAATGGAGGATGCAGTAGACGTCAGGTGAGAGAAATTTAATTGTGCCACTTTTCTGGTGATGTGACCGAAAAGGTGACAAATAAAATACTACAAGATTCCTTTAGGTGTTACCACAAAGCCAGAACAAAGAGTTAACTCTGCTGAAACATGACAGACATTTTATCTGCTCTAATCAGTTGTTTCAACTTCAGATATTTATGATTTTCTATATTTCTTGCGCCCATTTAGTGGTTAAATGTCACTAACACTATTCTGAATTCTAACTTCATCAGCACTGTTGTTGCAGAGAGTTTTAATCACCCCCATGAGGTTATTTAAGAGGTTTTAGTGGTCATGATTCACAGACTAATAACATTCTAGCATAAAATCAATTATGCAGAGGCCGAAAAACTACAAGAAAATAATAAAAATAAAAACAAAAAATTAGCTGGTGAGTCAAAGCCACAAGCAGCATTTCAATTGTTAAATGGTTCATAACTCTAAAGAAAATCTGCTCCGTTTGCAGTGTCTGTGTTTGTGTCTGAACTGCAGAGAGAGCAGTAACTGAGCCAAAACAAAGCTGCAGTGTTAAATTGGGCCCAGCTGACATCAGTGATGCTACGGAATTATTCAGCCACTTTGGTTTGCTAGCAGTGGGTGGTTAAGTTGGCACAGTTTGGTGAAGAACAAGAGATCTTTATAACAAGACAGTCATGGTAGGAATCCCAAGAATTTAGATTCGGATGTTATAAACATAAAGCAGAGTCCGATGTATTCACAGTGTAAGGTGCAGCTACGATGACACCAAGTCACCAAGACACTTGTTAAAGTCAGAGTCAATTAGAAATCCAAAAAATGTTTCTTCAACATTTAATCTGAATTGCATACGTTCAGTTTTACAGTTGATTTTTTAGGATTGCATGTACGTCCTGCTTGACTGAAAATCCGTGGTAGCTGTGTCTGTGAGGATCAGCTCCGTCCCTGTGGCTGTGCATAAATTGAACTCATTGATTGTTCACTTATCATGGCAGCAGGTGGGCGAACAGCCCTCTGACCTTTGCATTGTGGCATTAGCTCTTGTAGCTTCATCAAGTTTATGCACAGACCTGTAACCATTCTGATAACATGTCACCACCTTTAATCTATTGAGCTAAATATCTGATTCTCTGACTTCAGTTAAACCACCAGCATCTGTTTACTAGCTGGATCTGTAGGTTCTCTGGTTTCCAGTATTCATAGACAACATGTTGATCCTTAACTAAATGTATAGGTTTCATATTATACATTTACATATATATCTAGATGTGAATTATTAAAACTGGATAGTCAAGAACTGTAAAAGGTACCTATTTATCATACAAACTTGTTTTTGTCCCTTTTCCAATTCTGGGATCTTCTGTATAAACACTGTGGGGTTTATAATCACCACCAGCTCCCTATGGCTTCTTGTTAGTCCGAATGACTAATGATGTACATGAGAACATTTAAGGTAAATCATCTCAAAACATAGTATTTGCAGCAAAGTAATTAGCCTGTTTGCATAGAGTAATGTATTCAACCACACCATTATAAAATCCAACTCAGCTTTTGTTCAGGGCAGAGACTCTCCTGTGTGACAGAATGGACACAGACAGGTGGTGGTGTTCCCATGTAAAGCATGTAGCGTGACAAAGGAAGTGAACTGAGTCTGTTTCAGGTCAAAACCATAAACGAGAGAGTGTTAACAGCTGACCAACTTCTCACTTTAAAGAAATCTGTAAAACATTTGCTGTGAATGACATTTAAAGAGGAATGGATGCATCTAACAGGTATCCTGTGAGACACTCTGATCATGATGGTGTTATTTCAAAATATTTTTGGGAAAATCGCAGAACATATTTGAATAAGAAAATATAATCCTGAATAAACTGTTATTTTCTTTCCTGTTTTCTTTTAATCTTATTGTTTTAATGTTTTTCTATAAGATTATAATCTAAGGCTGATTCTAATGTTCCAGTGCTTGTTTTGCTGTTAAAATAATGTCAGGTAAAATTTGTTTCTCATATGAGTTCCTCCATTCCCCCCACAACCCCCCCCCCCCCCCCCCCCATTAGCTCACAATGTAAGCCAGTAGAAAATAGTTAGAACTTCCCTAACTCTTTCTTTTTGCTTTTAGTGGTAAATCTCAATAACAAGATATAAGAAAAGTGAGAAATCTTGAATTTGACTTGAACTCCATTAATTTGGGTGCTAGACCTAAAGTGTGAATGTGTTGCTGAACACAATCTAGTGTGTGAAATAAGCAGGTTTTGTATAAAGTGTGTAGTCATTATGTCTACCACTTCACAGCAGAGTTTTCCCAAATATTAAACGTGGAACAATACATTTGTTTCCCTGAGTGTCATTTTAATGTTATTTTAAATCTGCAGCACTTCTGCTGCTGCCTCTCCTTATTGCTTCATATCTCATTCAGTTGTGTTCAGCAATAAATGTTTGTGTTTAAATTATGCAAAACGAGCGCAGGTTTAAATCTCCCAGAGGAGACCTGAGCTCTTATAGGGAAACTAAAAGCAACAAATAAATCTGAGATGCCTCAAATGAAGGAGTGGATGAATGTCCTAAATCTACAAATTCAGTAATAAAGTTCAGCACCATGAAGTCAGTCAGAGAGTGCATCAAACCTCTGAGGAGAAGAAGGGTGAAAATGTAAAATAAAAAAAAAGGACCCGACAAGATCACAAATCCAGTAAGCTGCTGTAAAGGTCATACATGAAGAACGGTTGACACATAAAGCAGCACAAAAATAGACGAGGTAATGGTTGGAAAGTTTGACGGCAGTAAGCATCAGGACAATTTAACAACAGCAGAATATATACAGCACAAGATTGATTCTTTTTAAAGGAAATCATCAGTAAAATATGAAAAAACCAAGAATAGACACAAGACTAAATGAAAAATAGCTGATCTAGGCTTTTTGCAGGTTGTATTTTTTGACTGGGTGACACCGTTTTCATAAAACAGCCTCTGATGATTGATGAAGCGGTGATATTTCACTTTGGCCTAGATACAAAATTCCTGTGATTAAATGTGAAATAGCATACCTGGGATTACAGCTATTCACCAGCTAGCCTTCTTCTGATTCAGCTCTTCTAAAAGATAACTGGTATAAATCGATCAAGCCTCCATGAAGGTTGATGTCTACCTCATGGGACACCAAATAAATAAATAAATTTCATTGTTTCCCTATCAATATTTCCTTTCTGCGATAACCTTGGATATCTGTTGAAAATTCCCTGCAGTGCAACAACAACCCAGTTTCATTTTTATTCTAAAACAGTGTTAGAGCAGCAGAGTGACATCCTGACAACTGTCGGGAGACTAACAAAAGAAATGAAGGGATTTATGGTTTTATTTATAAGCACATTGTGTTTTCTATTGGATAAAGTAATGCTAAAACAAATATATCAGGTTGTTTGACCATATAAAGACTATATAATCATCTGTTTTATTTATTATGTGATGATATAACAATATAACAGCAATAAAGAAAAAAAGGTGTTTTCATCTTTATATCCTCCACCAGAGGGCAGTAGACCTGTATATGACCAGATATGGCAGGGTTTTTGATGAAAGTACTAATCATAATACTCCATCTTATCACTTTAAGGACATAAGTGGTTTAAAGCAAATTTGAAACAATAGTCTACTCAGAGTTAATTTGCTTATCGATTTTAGTTTTATTAATGAAGACAGTAACATGAGGATGACATTCTGAAGTGAGCACAGAGCAGGAGGGTCACCCACAGGAAGCAGGCAGGAAGTAATCACTGACTAATCAACTAAAGGGGTTGCAGCCAAAATCATGACGAGAAACCTCCACTTTTGCCTCATCTTTTAAAAGACATATTTCCAGAAGTTTTGTTCTACGTCAAAGACAACATTCAGTCCTGAGCTGTGCTGCCATGTTTTCTTTTGAGAGAAAAGTTTATTTCAAACCAATCCACACTTCTTCAGTCATTCTGTTTATGTGAAGAGCTTACACATTTACAACACTGACTAAAGCCTGAAGATTTTTAAATGTAGCTGTCATGTTTTTTGTTTTGTTTTGACATTTCTCTGAAGCCTCTGTTTGGGGTAAAGTTACAACAGTGTTCACTCTAGAGACGATTGACAACCGTCTTGAATTTGACACACTTTAAAAAATGTTTTTCTAACAGTAGAAGGTTAAAATCCAGATGTTTTATTTTTAATAACCGATGTCTGAAATTATTCCTGATGATCAGTTTGGTTCATTTAATGAGCAACATTTGGCTGCTGCTGCTGCTTATTATTATAATTATTGTTTCATTTCTTTTTGACATTTTAAATCTCAATAACAGTTTATTCTAGATCTTGAAAATATAAGAAAGGTTCCTCATACACCTGTTCAATCAACTGGAGACAACTGCCATTCATTTGAGATCTATTGTTTTTGTGTAAAGGTTTTACTGTTGCATTTAAAAACATTTACATGTTTTCTGCAAGTAGAGGAACTGAATGTGGTTGATCCTCAGAGAGAGGTGGTGAGACTGGGATCTAACATCTAAGCTCATCAGATTTATGTCAAGTTTTGACACTTTTAGTGGAGGGTGAGGATCCAAAAATCAAGAGGAAGGAGGCAGGAACTAAACTAAAGATATTTTATTACAAATCAAAGGCTGACAAGGAAGCAACAATACCAAACCAAGAAGACTAGTGGGAGCTCTAGGAGATAAAACACAGGATTCACAGGCAGGAGACTAGGATTAGGAATAACCAGCAGCTAATAGAAGGATCTAACAGGGAACTAATGGGCTGGTATATATCCTGGAGAGCGCAATCAGAGAGTCGAGGAGCAGCTGAGTGAACTGACACCTGTGGAGTAGCAGCAAGGGAGACAGTAGAAATACCAGGACAAAACGAAACACAACGAGGTGCAGGTCATGATCAGTTAATCCTAAAGTGTCAGGATGTTCATATTAAACAGCATTAAATGCATCTTTTTTATTGACTGTGACTATGCCACAATGTTAGTTTATGGAGAAAAGAGTAGTGACACTTTTTTCCTATCTTACTGAATTTATGCTTGTGTTCAAATATTGAATGTACCAATTAAAGAAAGTAATGCAAAGTGAATGTAGTGGTAAATATGATCATTTCTGAGCTTTAGCAGCCGGATTCACATTATCTTCTAACTTTAAGGTCAGCCCAGGCTCTGATTGACAGCTTCCTACAGTTAAAGAATTTACTCTTTGCATTCAAGATTTTTCAACACTTGTTCTAAAACTAAAACAGAACAAATGCATATCATAAACAGTTAAGAGTGAGACTGAGGGTTCTATTCCCATATAGGACACACATTTATTTGATTAGCTGTGACGCTCAGTCTGATTTATTTTCAGACGAGTGATTTCTTTTTAAACGGTCTCAGAGCCTCTTGACTCGTCTCATTATGTCGAACGGAGGAAATGCCTGAGAGTGTCTTTGTGGCTATTCATCAAGTGCTGCCTCAACGTAACTCACAACAGAAAATAAAACAGGAAGGGCTTCATTATCCATAAACAATACATGTGTGCTTGCTGGGGAGCATACATGATCAGTTTGATGCAAATGTCTTTTGAGTGAAAGACGTAGAGATGCTCCTGCCTATCGTGCTCCAGCTGTGAGCGTTACTAATTAAAACTTCAGTCTGGGCCTCAGTGGGTTATTCTCTGAGCACTCAGGACATGAACGGATGTGCTCATATTTTTAGCTGATGACTGACAGGAGCCACAGGTGATATACTAATATCAAATTCCTCTGCAGTATTTAAATCATGTCTTTCAAATAAAAGACTTTGACAGATAAACTTTATGACACCTTTACAATTAGAACCTGTCAAAGTTAAACAATCCACATTTTATGTAAATTTGGTCAAGTCATCATCATCATTTTTTATTGTTCTGATTTACTGTCAGATGTCACATCACAGCAGTGCTTTCATTTTCTGCAAGGTTCTTCTGTTTCCTTCCCCTGATGGTTTGTTAGTCTCATCTCCCCTTTTCAGCATTTTATTTTACATTTGGCAGTTTTCTTCAAGATGCTGTGTAAATAACTCATCTCTCTCTGATCTGTGATCTAATGAACGCTCTCCTCGGTGTTCCTCAGGGGCCACAACAGAACATTGTTAACACCTTTTTGAAACACGCTGCTTCTGAGCTGAGTTCCCTCACGTTTGATTGTCACTTGTAACTATGTTGCTCCCAAGTGGACTGATAAATAGGAATGAATCCTAATTTTCTTCTCTTGATTAGCTGCTGTCATGGCAGCTGAAATGATTCAAGACAATCTGCTTTGGTAACTTTTTGTTGCTCTTTTTTATCCTTAAGGTTTCACTATACTGTATTGAGAAGATATTTCAAAGGGCACTTATAGTGTCTATATTATATTTTCAATGCATTTTAAAGAAGAAATAAAAAATAAAACCAAACCAAACCTGTGATTTTCACTTGTTATCAAAATATCACAAATAAAGAAACTTTAGGAGTGAGAATAGCAAGTCAGCATCGATGTCTGCAGAGCTGCCCCGATCCGCCTGTCGATCTCCTGAAGGTTTGGTTGTACTTGTTACATTTATACAAGAAATCATTGCTCTTGTTGCTCATTCTAGTGTGCATTTCTCGTTAAATAACCCTTTTAATATTTTTTGTAAATTGAGCCCTAATCAATTTAGCATTTTCCAATATAACTTGCTGTAAAGGTCAAAATGTTAATTTCACCACCCATTTAGTTTTATTTTATTTTATATAACTATTAATTCATTTATGTATTTTATTTTTTAATTAATTTATTTTATTTCATTTTGTACTTCTCTACATTCTGGTTAATTTCCAGTATAATAAATCTTTAATTTGTTTGTTTATTCATTTATTTTTCTGACTTTACTCTTTTAATGCCCATGCCAAGAACGAAATGACAATAAAAATGAAGTCATTTTGTAATGAAGTAAACTTTGGAGTTTTATTAATTTGTGGCAATGATACAAATGTTTATCTTTTCACCTAAACATCTTCATAGTTTTTATATTATTTTATTATATTAATGTTAATATTTTTCAGTTTATCTTTAGTGCTTGCTTTAATAGGAATATTTTGCATCCTACTTATCCATTTTGATCACAAGTTGTAATTCAGTCATAAAGTGTAATGACAAAGTGTTCTAGTTTACCTGATCTACATGACTTTTTTGTAACACTAAAAACAAACTAAAAAGTATAAATTTCTGGACTTTATCATATTCTAGCAGACATTTTTCTTCAGGATAAGCATCTGGAATTTGAATCCCATCTTGGCCACATACATATATACCTCAGTACAGTGTAGTAGACTTGGTTCTCTACATTTGACCCATCCCTGAGGAGCATAGAGTTTCACAGCACCAGGGAGGCAGTTGAGGTTCAGTATCTTGTCCAAAGTTCCCTCCATACGTACATGGCTTGTCCTGGGATTGAACCCTGATGAACAACCTCTCCTATCCCCTGATCCACAGTCGCCCAGGATACATTACATCCATGTTCAAGTGAGCATCCTCAGTGGATGTTTGTTTCATTGTCTGCACACGTTTGATTCAGCTAGTTAGAAACAAAAAGGTTTATGAAGGAACTTCAAGTTGACTATAGAAGCAGCTTTTTATTCCCACAGGTGAACTGTGGTCACTGCGTGAAGTTTTTTGTAATTGCTGAGTGATTGTTTTTACACAAGTTCTTGTTTATGATAATCAGATGCTGTGAGGAAACACTGACCTCTATTCTGCTTTGTTCTCCGTTGCTCACAGCAAGAATTTATTGTGTTTAATCTCAAATATCTCCTATTTCTATAGTCTATGGTTAAGTCATGGCTTTTCTCATGATGATTTTTTCATGACACACACTTAAATACAAATGAAAATTGAATGAAAATCAAATATCAGACAGATTTTAAAGCATGTTTCCACTCATTTGCCCCTCCTCAGACATATTTCTGACAGCAAGGTGTTTGCCTGCTAAATGTAATAGAACTTTTTGTTTAATTGCATTTCTTGAGCTCATTTTGTGAAATGGTAACTTAATCCACATTAAAGGAAACGTGTAAATCAACACTGATTGAGTTGGACTGATTAGAGGTTTTGTTCACTGTAAGCTAAATTTACTAAACTGGCATAAATGGTGTTTAGAGAAACGGATATGTTAGTAAATTGAAACTCATGTCTTTAACAGGGTCTGGATTTACTTAAATCAGATAAAAGAATCAAATCTCACGCTCGGCTGTCATTTGATAAAGATCTCAGTGTTTTGGGTCTTTTCGGGGGAGTAAAGAGCAGCAAGTTAATTTTTTCATTTGTTTGGGAATAAAATCAAAGTGCTGAGGAAAGAAGTTATAATGTTGAGAGAGAAATTGAAATGTCAAGCCTTATGTTAGATTTAAAATATTTTGTACTTTGCATTATTATGAATATTTTTGTTTAAAATACTAATAAATTGATCTACATATTTGAAATAAATAGATCAAGTTCTTGTATCCTCCTGTTATCTAGATCTCTGCAGCATCTTTACACCACCACTATTTTTATGTCTAATTTAACCAAAATCAAAGTGTTTATGTCTGAACCTGAATCAGGTCCTTACTTTCTTTTTGAACCCAGGACTCTTAAAAATGTCTGATCTTGGGAGATGACATTGGCAGTGACACTCGACTATAGTCTCTTCGTTCTGTTTTTACAGAGAGGAGCTGATGATCAGTTCATCCTTTGACTCTTTGGAGGTTCTCCTGGACTCCTTCGGACCCGTCAGAGACTGCACCAAAGACAATGGAGGCTGCAGCCGTAACTTTCGCTGCATTTCTGACCGAAAGCTTGATTCCACCGGATGTGTGGTGAGTCATCTGTTCCTTTAACGCTCTACCTTTAGGCTCCTGTAGATAAGGCAGCAGAAAAGTGACCTTTCTAAAAAAAACCTAATTCATATTATTATGACAGCCTATCTTACAGTCTGCACTCCCCATCTTATGACTGACACAAAGCGAGGGGATAAAGTGTCTGTCAGACTCAAACACTGGGTATTTTTGATCTCACACCAACATACCTGGACACTTTACTAAAGGTTATAAAAGTGTTTTTTATTAATATCCTGTTTAGGTCATCGGTGTTTAAGTTCTTCCGCCTGCATAAAAATTCATGGACATATCTGCAGGCCACGGCGACCCACATCAAGGACACGCAGCAAACCTGCACTCTCCGAGGTTTCTGAATCGCCTATTTGACTGTCCTCCTTGTCTGTCATGCCTCTTAGACCGTTTCCGCATTTAATACCTCCAGGTGGTGCTTAGCAACCAGGAAATGTAGCAGGCAGGTTTGTTTTCTTCTCCATCTGTCGGGGACTCCAGCGATGCCGTTCTTGTCATTTGCAGAATCTTATTGCCTTCTGCTAGTGTTTTGTTTCTCTTCAGTCCCTCAACTAGAATCCCCCTTTCTATCGATAAGCTGTCAGACGCCATCCGCCCAACAATTTAATTTCTTTTCAAGTGCTTTGATGCACTTGAGTCGAGCCTTTCAGGTGGTCTGGGGAAGATGCTGTTTATGCGATCCAGTGTGCTTATCACTTGTGATGCATTTCAAGCAGTTCAGAACAGCTTGTGAGAAATTTTAATGGAAGACTTCATTTATAGATTACAGCAAAGACCTGCAGTCCCAAGAAATTATTGTGTATGTTGCAAGTAAATATTGTATGTGGCACATGTTGTGGTACATCTACTGACGAGCCTGTCCGTCTTTGATCATTTGACTTTATTCACAAAGTTTGAGACCTAAATCTGAAAAGAAGATAAAAGCTTGATTTTAAAAAAAATTGTGGCCACAAAATTTCCAATATAAAAGAATGGAGGACATTATTTTCTAATCTAATGCCCTTTTCAGAAGTCCTCTCTCTGAGACTGGTAGATTTAAACTGACACATTCTTATACAAAAACTGAAGGATGAAAGGAAGCAGGGATGTACAGACATCTTATGAGACATTTTGGAGCAGATTACCATCTGCTAAACATGGCCTTTAGTAGGGATGGGAAGATTGACTCATTCATATTGATTCACAGAAGCACATAGCAAATATCAGAGGCATAAATTTAGTTTTAATAATAACCGAGTTACGCTTATGTATTCACAGGTTCTCAACTTTGTTAAAAATTCTGACCCCACATGGGAAAAATTTGAGGAAAACAGTATTTTAAATATACATATGGAGGTTTATTTATAGGTTAGAATATGAGTTATAAGAACATGATTTCAAATTGACATATGGTAAATATATTGTGAAGTTGATACGTCTGGAAATGTGAGCTAAAAACAAGCAAATTAACATTTTAAAAATTGATTAAATGTTGATAAAGCTGGAGGAGAGAAGGAGTAATATTAGGTTGCTGAGGCTCAACTGGATTATGAAAGAGAATTTTACTGTTGCAAAAATAAAAACGTGTTCTTGGCTTAGAATCATTTTAGATAAGGACCCAACCCATAGCCACAGCATCAGAACCTGACCGTCTTCTGGAAGAAAGTGGTGCACAGCTGATGACACCCAGACGAGCACTGAAGTGGTGACAGAAACCTCTAGATGTTGGCCGACACACCAACACCAGAGGATCACCACTGCTTCCTGTACCGTCTGATCAGTGGTTCTGGAAGGCTGTAGAGGTTGGCAGGTTTTTGAATCCAAAGAGAATTAATTAGAATCAGTCCAAGGATTAGGGTTAGCAGCTGGTTTGGTTCTGATAGGACAGGTGTTGTCCAGAACAGAAAGGCAATGATCATTAAAGAGATTAGTTAAAGAATCAGCATCATTACCAGGAGATAATGGTGGATCAAAGGCAGCAGAACATTTTACAGCAGTATTCACATGTATAAAACAAGAACTGACCAAATGGTGAACAGGAGATGGAGGCACAGAAACAGACAAGTTGAATAAAATACAGGAATGATCAGAAATATGAATGTTCTCATAGCAGTCAATATTCAAACCCGAGGTAAGACAAGATCAAGTGTCCTTTGTTTTGTGAACCAAAAAAACACCTGGTAAAGTGGTCAGAGTCACCATCAATGTGAATGTTAAAGTCACCAATGATCACAGTCTTCACTGTGGAGGATAAAAAGCCACTGAACTTCTGAAGGAAGGATCAGTTTGACAGTACACAGCACAGTAACGGTCCTTACTCCCCACCTTAATCAGCTGGAGCTCAAAGGATAAAAAACATGGTAAATTTGTTCAACGACATGAAAATTGGTTTCCAAAAACTGCAGCCAGACCTCCACCTCGACCAGACGTCTGAGGCTGGCTGATGAAGGGATAGCCACTCGGGCAAAGTTCAATCAGACGTGAATTATCTGAGATCTGCTATCAAACTTCAGGTAAAAAAAGGAAGGCAACTTTTAATGCTGTAGAATAATTTTTATTAGTCAAAAACTAGTTAGGATTGAAACATTCAGTCTGTAGATTTGAACTTTTTGAACACATATAAAGGCTCAACTGAAAATAAAGATATAAATATTGTTCATTAAAGGGATTGTTTTTTCTTTTTTCTACAAATTGAACATTTAGTCAAAGTACTACTAGATAATGTTGGTTCTTTAGCTCTACATCCTTGATGCTGCGTGTTGTTGCAGCTCTGAGAAAAGCAAGACTGGAATGATGTAATGATGGTAAATCTAAGGTGTTGATTTTTTCCTGTCAGAAAATCAGATATCATAATGAATTTCACCATCTTGTGGTTAAGGGCTGAAAATTAAGTTGTCAACATGTTTTTACCTGATTATGTAGCTGTAATGATTTGGATCCTTGGCAGAGTACTGAGATGCATTTTACATTGGCCTCAGACCAAAGATGCACCATCCTAGCATTTAGCACTAATTTGATAAAGTCACGAACAATGCACTGGCACTCGTTTGTCATTAGTTCTGCCAACGATCACAGTCCCATATAGCAGGCTCTGAGGAGTGTTTGTGGTAGCACACTGATCAGTCCTTATTTGGCATGTGTGATGAAGTTTAGCCAGAAGCTGTATTACAAAGGGTTTGCATTAATGTTTAAAGTGTTATAGCAGATACAAATTTCAACTTCCCTTACTCTCTCTATATATATTTATATAAATGTAAACTTGTTTTCAAAGGCCCAAGCTGATTACTGGTTAAGGTCAAAGGTCTGGAACAACTAGTCATTCCCATACAACTTATAACAAAATCAATTTAAATAGCCTGCAGCTGTTTGCTTGCGATCTGTAGTTTTATAAGACATTTAAACTTAAAGATCCCATATTCTGCACTTTCTATCCACTCTGAGTCATTTATTTTCCATCTCAATAACATGTAAAAGCCATGCATTGGTCAAATTAGCTCTTACTTTAAGTGCAGCTGTTTTTCCAATGGCTCATTTCACCTCCTGAAGCCAAACCTTTGTTTCAAATGAGTGGAGCAACTTGGGAGTCGAGTCCTGTCCATCTCTCTTTTTGTTCGTGAGACATCTGTGGGTCTTCAGGATCTCAAATGAAGGGAGTAAAAAATGACTTTTGTGCTCGTTGATGCAACCATATGAAGCAACTGCTGTGTTTTGCTCATAGCTTCACCATGACTGTTTGCTAACGTTTGTGAGGATGTGCGCTCTCATGGTTTTTAAAGGACGGGGATGGGCTCAGGTAGCCAAAGGTGCTCGTGATTGGCTCTGTCCTCTAGGGAGGAGTGGTCTTTTCCCTTTTTGACATCAGCAGGGGAAAGATTTTGAAACCACCCGTTTTAGCATGAGCTCAAAACACATTTCCCAAAAATGAGAATAAGGAAGGGAAAATGGTGAAAATGTTTTAACACTTCTGGGTTTCAGACACAGTTTTTGGACTGATATGACTGTTAAAAGACCTTCAGAAAGTGAATTTTGCATAATATGGGACCTTTGATTTTGTTCAACTTGTAATATAGTAAACTGAATTTGAAGTTGATGGCAGAATGAGACTTCCTGTCTTTTTTCACATCAGCTTTCTGTCTAGTAACTGTCACAGAATATTTGTAATTTTTACCTGAATAATTCAGATGTGACAGCATCTTGTTGCACTTTAAGTTAAGTTTTTATTGTGTGAAAACAATTTCATTTTACTTGTACGGGGCATAAAAACAATTAAGTTAATCAAGTTTAAATTTCTTTTTTGGTCTTCAGATGGAGTAACTGGTACATTATTCAAATGGACCATTCCTTTTTCTGAGTGGTGTTTCACACTTCCACTCTTCACCACTCCCAACAGTTTCTGAGCTAATTAGACACATGGGGCTTGTGCAGGACCAGGGAAAAACAAATGTCTCTGTCCACTCTGCTTTTTTCTCATTGCACATTTAGGTGACAACACAATGATGCAACGTAACACCTCCTTCACTCTGATAATATCGACAGAGGATACAGGTCTCATGTCTGCTTGGGCTGCCTGTGAGTGCTTTAGTATGGGGGGGGGGGGGGGG
>SSNR01000008.1:3541199-3560492 GCA_006937965.1 Callopanchax toddi | reverse complement strand
GGGGGGGGGGGGGGGGGGGGGGGTCCACAGCAGCTCTCACTGCTCATTGAGGAAATGCCTCGGGTGTCCAATAGCACAAGAAAAACATTGCTAGATTTATCACTGGTTACTTTTAAAAAGAGAGACTCTAGAGAGATTCAGATCTGGACAAATATCACCAGAAAAATCTAAAATCATTTGTATTTTGCCAAATGAACAATTTATATTGATGCGTGTCTGAACCGCTGCCATCTTAAAGCAAAGTTTTCCTGACTTCCACCTTAACTCTGCAGCAGTTTAATCATGTGATGTTGAGCGGTTTAGGAGATCCTGATCATCTGTGTCCAGGTATAACCATCTAGTTTGATGTTTACTTCACTGCCACAGTTTTAGGTTGTGACAAACAATAAAGTACAACTGAGTCAGATGGAAATCTCATTAATCTGACTTTTATCAAAGTCTGCACCACGTCTCACTTTAACCCAGTGTCACAGTCATTTCAAGAAAAGCTACATTTCATTTACAACCCAAGTGGCGACAGCTTGGATAATATTGACTTGTCACACCAGGTGCTGAAGTGTTTCCCAATAATATATGGACCCTCAGCTGGATGTTCAGCCTCCATCAATGTTTATATTTTAAAAGATTCAAAAATCCATTCTGGCTTTTAGCTTTTCAGCTGCTACTTTAGTGAATTACAGATGCACCTCTGATACCATATGTGTGTGTAACTCATGCACTTAAGCTTCTGAGTTTTTTGGAAGCTTACTGCTGCTGTTTTGAAATGAAAGGAAGTAATTTAAAGGGATGGCTTTGTTTATTTCCTGTGACTTTTGAAAAGCCTCCTGGCTGAGTAATTGGAATCTGCTTCACCAAGACTGCTTCCTTATGAAACATTAGTGTTGCTTGAGTCATCATAGGTCAATTATCAGCCTCTATCACTCTGTGTTAAATTAGTAGCAGACGGTATTAATGTATAAGCATATTTTTGCTGTTTTTATCTAAACACCTTCATCTGATGTAATTTATCAGAGGATACATGTAGAGGTTGACCTAAGCGTTAGAAGGATTTGGTAAAAGGGATCCTGTAAGTTGCTGCAACATTGCAGTGAAATGGCAGCGGTGCCGTACCCATCCAATTTCCATCTTATACCAGGAGATGACAGAGTGGATATTTTTAGCCAGGGCTTTGAAGTCTCATGGGCATTTGAATCTGTTTTTTCTCCTGCACTCTTTTTTTAAGCTTTCTCTTGTGTAGGAAAGCACAACAAGGATAAAAAAAGTTGTGTCTTTCTTAATGCATACTTTCAGGATAAATGAATCAACAGCTTGTATTTCTAATCTATCTATCTACATAACTGTTTCTTTATGTTGCAGCTTGTTGCAAATCCTTGCCAAAAGCATAAAAACGTCAAATTTCTTCTCTCTGAAATTAGTTTCACTAGGATCCAAAGAGAAACGGTGAAAAGATTTCTTTCCAACGCTTTGAGGTGTCATGAAACTCTCCTTTTGTATTCTATTAGTTATTTACTGCCCTGTATTATTTTCATCCCTGAGAGCATGCAGTGCTGTAATACTTTTAAAACATTTGTGAAAATGTTACAAAGTGAAGCTATTGTTTCTGTTTTCACTTCAGAAGCATGAAGAACGTCTTTAATGTTCACAGACCAGGAGAGGCTGCTTTAGAAGGAGCTTTACAGAATGAACAGGATGGGAACAGTAATTATTAAGACAAAATACAGAGAGCTTAGTAGGACCTGGAAACACTTTCTTTAAGAGCAGAAATGTTTAAAGTTGTGTGTTCTTTTTAGGCCAATTTACCAAAAACGCTTGATAAAAGTTTACCTTTTAGGGGAGTGAGTCTCAAGTAGAGGACTAACTTTGTGTTAGGGATGGTAGGATGGACCATGTGAGGAACTAATAAATTGGGTCTTTGTTTTCAACAATGGGGTGTTGCTTCAGTCTGTTGTGGTTAAGAAGGATCGGAGCCAAAAGGCAAAGTTCTCAATTTACTGGTTCATTTACGTTCCAATCCTCACTTAAGGTAACAAGATCCGAGTCATGACTGAAACAACAGGATCCAGGATACAAAAAGCTGAAATGAACCTCCTCTTTAGTGTGGCCAGGCTCAGGTGAGGAGCTCCCTCATCCAGGGGCAGCTTGGAGCAGAGTCGCTCCTCCACTTGAAAAGAAATCTTCTGAATCGGTTCAGATATCTGACTAGAAGGCCTTCTGGTTGTCATCCTTTGGAAGTTTTGTCTGGCATCTTCCTCTGGGAGGGTAGACCTTAAACTCTCTGGAGGGATTATAAGTCCTCATTAGGCTGGGAACTCTGTGGGATCCCCCAGTTGGAGCTGGAGAGTGGCCCTGAGTGAAAGATATCTGGGCTTCCTTCCTGCTCCTAACCTTGGATAAGCTGTGAGAAATGGATACTTGGATAAATGGATGGATGGATGACCGATAAATAAATGGTGTCTTTTAGTTTTAGGATGAATTCACATCACATAAATCCACTATTAATCTTTATGAAGTGCAGTCTCAGTTTTACACACAACACACCAGCGTAGAGATTTCAAAAAGCAAGCTGGGTCGTGTTTTTCTAATTAAACAGATGGATATTTTGTCAGCATGCACTATTTGGAAAATTTCAGAAAAGTGTTATTATTTCAGTGAAATGTTCCCTGACATTCAGTTTTGCTTTGTGCTTCTAATTACTGTTACTTCCATGTATAATTATATTTAGAGACTTACATCACTTGGCTAAAGAGAAATAAAAATCTTAGCTGGAAAGACTAAAAGTCTAGAGTGATGTAAGACATGGACTTTAATTGCACATGTCTGAGCTCCTTCTTGATTTTTAAAATCTGCTTTGAGTTCAAATGAAAGAGAAAAATTAATATGCATGAATCTAAAATAAATGCTGTTGGCAAACATGAACTGAAATAAATTGAACTTTATTGTGCAACAGCGTTATGCATTTTGATGCCTAATAAATAAACAAACTTAGGACTGAATGCATGTTTTTTTTTAAAGGAAACAAATTCAGTATTTCACTTTAGGAGGGGAGTAATAAGAGGATACAAATCAGACTTTTTATGTTTATTTTAAACAAGTTAAGAGATTTTCTCAGAAATAACAACAAACTGACAGCTTTTCTTTTTATAAAATATTAATATATTCTGATTAATGTCTTCCTACTTTCCTCTCGCACCACAAATTTCTATATTTTCAGATTTCGTTTTTATCCATAAGTCATTCAAGTTTATGCTACAGCCCACTTAACACACAACATGGTGGTAAAATTAACTGATTCATGTCCAAATGATTTCACTCATGAATTAGTCTGTGTGTTAGATTTGAATGAGTTTTATTGTTACTTTCTGATTTTTCTAACATCCTTCATCATTGCTGAAAGTGAGCAGTGCTGTAGTTCTTCGCCCACACAGACACACATCCCACTCCTGTCCAACAGCACGCCGAACCGCTCTCAGCCAGCGCCGCATATATTAATGTGGGTTTTAGTAATTATCTCATGACTGTTGAGCTTATAAATGAGCTTCTCACCTGTCTAATCAGCACGGTAAACTGGATGGGACCCAGAAATGTGATTCCACACTAATCAATTAACACCTTGTCTGATTCGGTGCTGCCGGTAGCTGTCCTGTCTGCGTTTAATATCCTCTCTTGTGTGAGAGAGTCGTGTGTTGCTGGCTGTCTGCGCCGACTGACCGACCCGCTCTGTCTCGCTGATGTATTGCACTCCTGGGGAGAAGCAGCATGTGACGCCTGTGGAAGTGAGAGTGTAATAATCACAGGATGATTGTGAGATTAATTAGTTTCGTCTTGTCACTTGTCTCTACTGCAAAATGGTGGAAAACAAGGATGTTGTTGACAGAACAGATTGCCACCAAGATGGAATGAGGAGGAGAACTGAACACGGTCCAAGCAGCTCATTAACGATGTGTGTGTGTGTGTGTGTGTGTGTGTGTGTGTGTGCGTGCGTGCGTGCGTGCGTGCGTGCGTGCGTGCGTGTGTGTGTGTGTTGCTTTAGGTCTACACCTGCAGAAATATTGCTTATTGTTTGTTTTACAGCTGTTTACTGTATGTTATGTTTATTTTATAGCACCATGCTTTTGAAAACACATAAAATAAAAGTTGTGTTATGAAGACAACAGATGAATCAGGCTGTTTTTATAGTGACAGGGTATAACATTTGATTAGAAACAGTCATGTTTTCCATCAGTTTACACAACCAAACACTAGAAGTCAATGCTGAAAATTTGGCTTGAAGAGTGATAAAGAAAAACAACATTTTTGGATTTTAGTTCTTCTGTTTTTTCCCCCTTTCTACTGAAATGTATTTTTCTTTTGTCTGACTGTATCTGTTGACCCTGACAGTACAGAGTGATGAATGATGCATTCACAGTTTAATCCCTAAACCCAGCTTCCAGGGAAAGTCTACCAGTGCCCATGTGGGCTCAACTTTGATTTGTGGCCAAACAAACACTTTATGCAAAAACCCAGGTGCATTCTGGTCTATGGGGTCTTTTCTGTAATTAAGATTTTTTTTTTTATTTTCTTTTTTAGGGAGTTACAGTTTTCAGATTTTAAATGAGGCCAAGTAAACTTAATTTTAAAAAATTGCAGATGTTTAATCTTTAACCACACATTTCCTCTACCAGTTGAACATAAGCTTGATAAACATTGCATTCAACTGTATAGAACATTTACCGTGTGACTGATAAAACCCAAGCTATGTATTAATAACACTGTGGTCTACTGAGGACGTCAGAACATTAACATAAAACAGTCTTAAAGAGGCTTTTTGTCATGAATAAGTTTTCCAAGGTTCCTTTGAGACGAGTTGGTAAAAGCTCCCCAAACACTTGTAGCACTATGAGAAAACAGCTTCTTTATGACTTTATCCATCAAAGTGTTTATTAGTCTCCATCAATGTCATCATACAATATTTAACCATCAGCAATTAAACAAATAAACCAAACAAAAAAACAGGTGCAGGATAAAAACTGAACAAATCGACCAATTACATACTTCCTCATAAATAAATAAACCACTGAGAACTAAAAGGGTCATTTTAGTTCAGGGGTAGAGTTAAGAAAATTCACTAATCTGAAATTAAACCATTTTTAAAACTCATACTAATAAAAACTTGTCCTAAAAGTTCTCAGAATGTGAAAAACAAATCAAGACTGAATCTGAATGTATCCATTAAAAACATAAAAACTTCAACAACTGAAAAAGGAAAACAATCTTAAAATATTTTACTATTCAAACCATTTCATCTCGTCAGAAAAAAAACTTTTCAAATTAAAGATTCACAGGACCTGATTTTTTTTTTTTTATAACATCTGAGTTCTTTGTACTAATTCAAAAAGCTGTTTTCTCTCAGCTCAACATGCCGCTGGAGCTTTCACCTACTTGGACTGTTTTCCATTATTTTCATGCAACTTGAAAGTAGATAAAGTTGTGCCAGAAACATTTACATTATTTACATTTACATTAAATTATTTTTGATTGACCGCTCATGAGGAAAACACCTTCCTTTAGTTCACCCTGTGTCTGATGATTCATTGTCACAGTTTCCTCCTCTCCTCTACGTAAACGGAGGCACAACCGTCTCACCTTTGAGGGTCAGTATGAAAATGGTTTTTGATCAATCTCTCTAATAAAACTGCTCATGTCTGACTCATCGTTCTGACTCAAAAACACTGGACACCACTAATTACAGAGGCTGCCACCCACATACAGGTCACATTGGATTGTTTTTCTCTATTGAAATGACTTGATATTAATGATCCAAATGAAATTTTATACTGTTGTTGTAACAAAAGACTATAAAAGAGAGCACATGTGGTCCAGCATGGCATCAGAAAATAGATGGAGAAAATCAAAAACCCTATTGGAAGGTCATTTAATAACACTGTCACAGCATACAGCTCTAGATTAATATTGATCACCTTATTCAGTTTTGTTTATTAATATTAAATTATACTAAACTTCATCATTTATTTATTTACAAAACTGGTTTTCATGTTTAAATAATGAATCTTAACCTTAGCCTCCCCTCTGTTTACCGTAAGGTGGAGTTCCTGGGTTTTACTTGTTTTCATCACATTTTCCAACACTCCTCTAATTAGGCTGAACATGTACAATAATTAATCAGCTTTTAGGTCATTTATAATCATCTGTATTGTGGCCAAGTGGAGCAGAAAATGTTGGGTTAAAAGTGAAAACAGTGACATTGAGTTACTCGTGGTGAGCACACTCAAAGTCATTGGAGTTTTATAGTTTGCTTGGAGCTCAACAGAGGTGATAAAGTGGTCATGCTCTCCCTCCAAGTGCTTTTTCTTACACTCTTGGAAAACTTTCAGAGTCAGCCCCAAATCCATTTACTTTATTTTATTTTATTTCTGAACTTTATCCACACAAGGGGTTAGGTAAAATCAGCAGTATTATATAAAGCTCAGGACTCAAAGCAGGCTATATTATTAGAGCATTACTTACATTTTTTATCTTTTCAACCAGCTGAATATTTTGTATTTTCTCCCCAAAACAACAAAACAAATATATCTTTCCCAAAATTCCATTTGCCTTTTTAACTTCACTTTTCCTTACAAGTGACATCCTTTAGTGTCACACAGTTTCACAAAGCAAACCAACACACAGCACATCACAAAACAGGCCTTTTTGCTGACAGTGTTTTCTTTTTTACTACAGGAGATAAAAAGTGTCTCTTTTGTTCTGTCTCTCACTTAAATAAAGCCCACATGCTCTCAGCACGATGTTACTTCTAACTATACAACAATCCAACAATCATAAGTACACGTTGTATACATCACTGAACATTACCAGTAAGCACACCCACTTCTCTGACCTGCCTAGTGCTTTTTAATAACAACTCCAAACAGCATCAGACTCTGCTGCTGGCTAAAGCACTTTGTCTCTCTGCTCTGAATTGCTGAATTTCCCTCATGGCGGCTAAAACTCATCTTGACTGGGATCACAATTTGGGACACAAAGCAGTGTTGAGTGAAGTCAATGCCTGGCAGAAATACAGCTTGAGCTCTGCCGCGAACAGGACTGGGAGCACATTAGATTGTCACTACTGATGTTTTCTCTCCTCGGGTCACGGAGCTTCTTTTTTGAGTTTGTGTGTTTTGACTCAAAGGGTTGATATAAGCAAGTACTGTACATGGAACTGGTCTGGTATGTGTTAAGTTCATGTGCTGGAACCAGAGAAAAAAATGGCAAAAAACAACATTCAAAATCACTTTGCTTGGAAGAAAGTTAGGATGTGGGCTGGCAGATTGCATAGGAAAAACAGTACTTTATAGTCATGTCAATAAATACATTTCAAAAATGTACACATTCCATTGTATTTCTGCCCCATTTTCATTTACAGTTGTTCACTTGTGAACTTATTAACTTTTGACAGTAAAGTGTAATGTGCACTGTAGTTTTAGAAGACATTTAAAAAACTTTTCATGCCTCAAAAATTAAAGTGCACTTGTACAAAGATACACTGAGAATGGAAGTACATGGCAGCCTTAAATGTGTTCTAAATGTTTGTGCTTTTAGTCGTTGTGGTTTCTCACATTTTCATTCGTCTTGACTTCAAATATCTCTGAGCAAATTTGACACATGAACTCATGTCATCTCTGACACATGGGACTCATGCTAGACTGGAGCTAAATACATCATTGTTAATAACATTGTTAGTCCACCTTTTTTGTCTTTGCACATTTAGATGATGCAATGGTGTGTTTTGCTATGTTTTATTTTTTTTAAGTAGTATATTTTGCATCAAAAAGACAGGGTGTTTCTGCAGTGAAGGAAGGTTGGTGTTCTGTCTACCCTGCTCCAGACACTTTAAACAGATATATATATTATCTGGTTATGAAAATATCTTCATCGACATTATTCTAACAAACAAGCTGAAACACCCTACAACACCACTAGGTGTGCTCTGCATTGTTCTTGGATTGTTTTTAAAAATCTGAATTTTTCTCACCAAAAGGTCCCAATTGTGTGTTAACAGGAGATGCAAACACAGGTTAAAAAAGTATAATCTCTGGAAAGACCCTAAAAGTAACAAGATGGAAGCTTCCTCTTTTATCAGGAACTGAAAATAAAAATTTAGATCAATCTGTTAGTGAAGTGTAAAGCAGTGGAAACGTGTGACTTTGTGACACTTAAGTTTATTTAATGATCAAAAATCACATTTTATTTTCTGAGAGTACAGTTGTGAGATTTGTGTTGTTTTTTTTTCGGTTACACACCAGTTCTGCTAGCTGTCTAGTAGCAATCTGTGACCTGCAGTTGACTTTAGCTTTGTAGCCTCAGATAATTCAGTTGAAACGTCTGGTTAGATGTAGACCAAAGAAAGTCTTAAAACTGCAGGAGTAACAACAACATCTCATTAGTGCAGAAGGATTTAAACTCAAAGTAAAACTTCATTAGTCACTCTCCACAAACTATAAACAACATGAGTATGTTTAAAAGTTATTTCCTTCTGTGTGAAAATCTGCTCACAGTAGCAACATTCTGCTGATTTAACAAAGTAGGACTAAAAAGTCCAGAGTTCAGTAAATAACTTGTTAATTCAATGTAATTAACAACCTTTAGTGTTAAAGTTTCAAAATGTAGAAATGCACAAACTTTAGGGATAAAAAAATATATTTTAAAGAATCAAATCAATTCCTGTAACCACAGAGGGTCAGAACACCTCACCTGTTTTTAAATGAAATGTCTCCTGTAGCTCCTTTTGATCTGAGGTTTGCTCTATTGGTTTTTTACTTGACTGGAAAAAAAAGCAATGTATAAAGAAGGCTGGAATAAGGAATTAAATGCTTCAGGGAGACCTTTGACACAAACAGTGAATCTAATAATACAGCATAAGCATTCTCCAAGAAACAAATTGAGCCTAGAAAAGAAACAAAAACAACTTATAGTTGAACTTTTTTGTACTCTTAGCATAGCTTAGCATTTATTTATAGTCACAGAGGGAAGTAGGAACTGAGTAAGTCAGGCACTATTCATATAAGCTTTTGCTTTTGCCTAAACCTGCTCAGTCGTGGTATCATATGATATTGATAATATGTTTTTTCTATGATGACTGAATAAAACAATACTTTACTCAAGTATTTCTAACTGTAAAAAGCAAAAGTAGACTAAAAGTCATCCATGTGATTGAATACTATAAATGTTGTTGGAGGTCTGGTCAAACTTTTGGTAATGTTTCCTCTGTGGATACCAGAAATGCCGTAGAGATAATACATTTATTTTCTCCAGAGAAACCCTGAACATGTAGGCTGTTATAAAATTATTATACGTCTCAAGATCTTGGAAATACAACTTCCAGCTATACAACAACAAAAAAAGAACTGTTTGTTTTCTAAAATTCACCAGACCATTCCAGTGTGACCATTCAGTTCAGATTTATTTAGGATTTTAGATGTTTGTAGAAGGCAAGTTTTAACTACAATTCCTTGAAGCATGCTTGGGTCTTAGGAGCTCTGTTACTTGACCTTTACTTCAGATAGAAAAGACTTATTCACACTTCCACAGGAGATCACTTTCAGGTCAACGTGAACTTCACTTGCTTTAGGCATTGGAACAAATCATCTATTTTCTCATTTTTCTGGCAGATCTTTTCTCTAAGTTAAATAAAACACCAACATTCTGTCACAGGCTAAGACCAAAGGCGTATGAACTGTCATACAGTTCAAATGTGGACAGGATTTTTTTGTGATGACCTTTATCACTGCCTGTCTGCATTACATGGCCGATTTATAAAAAGTAAAAGTCATTGAGATGAAGACATGATGCATACATAGACAGGCTATTATTTTTAAATGAAAGTCATGGTGTTCCAGCACTTCATCATTTTAAAGCCTGATACATACAATGATAGTCAACACCTGTATATGTTTATTGTTTATAAACTAAAATATTAATTTGTCGCATATAGTTCTTAAATTATCCTCCAGAAGACTTCTGTAGGATATGATACTAAAGTGTTTTCTTTTTAGGAAAGTACTAATCCTGTTAAAGAAACATAGCTTTTAGAAATGCTGTTAGCTGTTAGACTGTGTGGCGCTGCACCTCGGACACGCCCCCTCTCCCTGGACTGGAGACCTCACGCTGCACCTTGGACCGCGGAGCAGGTAGTGTGTGTTGATCAGAAGCCGGGATATTGTCAGTCCAGCGTGGGGTGCAAAAACCTAAAACACCTTTCCCAGAAGGCAGGGGGGCATCCTGACCTTATGCCTAAACCTCAGCTGTCTCTTCTTGATGCGAGGAGCAGCTGGCCTCCTAAAGTCTGAGCCCTATCAGCCACCCAACAGTGGAAACTCATTTTGGTCATTACCCAAAGCCAAATTACCAGTAAACTGAAGTCTTCCCTTCTGGCTGTGCTTTCTCTTCTCTACCACAGATCAGTTTAGCATCCACATCTCTGCTGTTGCTGCAGCGATCTGCCTGTTGAGCTACATCCACATCTTGCCCTCACTTGTGAACAAGACGCAAACACTTAAGCTCCTCCACTTGAAGCAGGACCTCTTCCCCAACTTATTGTTGGCAATTCATCCTTTCCTGGTTGAGAACTATAACCTCTGGAGGTCCTGATTCTCATCCCAGCTGTGAGCCTCCCCAGCAACAGCTGAAGGTTGTATAGTTCAGTGAAGCTAAGAAGACCACTTCATCCACAAAAAGAGACGAGATCTTTCCACCAACAGCGACCAGTTTATAGTAATTTTTTATTATTATTATTATTATTATTATTATTATGATACCCGTTACTACTTGTACTTGTACTGGTGGTGGTCAGAGGGTCTTGGAAGGGCGCCGGTGCATGGCATCCCCGCCTCTGTCAGAGTGTCCAAGGGCAGCTGAGACTACAACGTAGTTTATCACCACCAGTGTGTGAGTGTGAGTGTGAATGGGTGAGTGACTGATCGTGTTGTACAGTGCTTTGGGGTGTTCTGCACTGTAGAAAGCGCTCTATAAATGCAAGCCATTTACCATTTACCGTTACTACTTGTACTTCAACCCATATAATATTTTGGGTAAAACATAGTATGCTTGTGTATAATAAATTGGTCTTGAGTTGACAACTTCTGACAAAAAGAAAGCACAAAAGACAATAAAATCATAATATATAAACTGTGAATATAACATACACACCACACAAAAGGTGGACAAACCCCAGTGCCTTTACTCTTCCATTTAGCTTTATACCTTAATGGAGACCTTTTGTGACTTCTTGATTGAAGCCTTTAGCAAACAATAAATCATTTCAAGGGAAAGCATTACCTCTCTGTTTTAGCCCTCACTCTTTGTACCCTGTAATGATTTGCCCATCAGACAAATTTGAAAAGTGCATAGCTTATCCAACTCCTCTCACAGGGATTTGTTGGTGTTTGGCAGTAGCACAGTGCTGATTCTCTTAAGCCTCAAAATCACTGCAGGAATTTATCTCCATTAAGAAACAGGATTAAAAGCTATGGAGGTTCAGGGGGGTTTCCAGAGCAGCCTTTAATGCCGCTCCGTTCTCCTACAGAACATGAGACAGCAACCCTTATTCACTGTCCTCTTATTAAATGATCCAGGATAAATGGTGATTTACTTTACCTTTAAAGACCCTGTTGTTAGTGTGAGTCTATGATCATTATCCACTGAACTACGCATCATTTGGACAAGAAATTTCCTTATATAGAAATAAACAGTAATTGCCATTAAAAAATTAAACATTTTGCTATTTTTAAGTAATATTGCTTTTTTCTGAAAGTTCAAAAAAGGGTGAAGTAGCACAGATTCAACAAAAACAATTCATCAGTTTCTTGTTTCTTGTGACCTACTGAACATTCATGTCACCAAATCACTTCATTGTCATTTTTTCTCTACAAACGAGTTCATTGAATTTATTATATTTATCTATAAAAATACATTAGCCTTAATACATTGTTACCTTAGCAGAAGCTTTATTCAGTGAATGTCTAACTTGTGATTTTTATGTTGAATTGATACCATTGGGTTTCTGCTAATGGAGACTTCAGTGGTCTGAAAGCCATTCTTTTTGAGCAGTGCTTGAATGAGGTTTTGAAATAATGTCACTCCACTGGTTGCGAGTAACAATACACCTTTTATAAAGTAACCTCAAGTTGCTTCAGCTTTTTAAATCTCCCAGCGTTTCTGAACTCATGACAACATGAGCTAAATCAAAGAATGGTTTACTTTATGATTTCTTTGAAGCGTGTAATCACACTGAAGTCATCATTTTTTTAATGTATTAAAAATAATAGTATTATTTGCTTCACTTTAATGGATAGAGTCTCATTCCAAACAAAGGATTTAGGGCTGTAGTTTTATGTAGAAGATTATTATTGACTGACCTAGGAATACACACCAGATTTGTGGAGCTCTTAAGAGAATTCAACCCACAGACAAGGCACATATTGATAGTGAATATTAGCCAACAGATAACGGGACTGTAGCCCTGATTTATCACTATTCAAGTTTGTCAAAAACCTTTTATGGCTGTCAATAATCAGAGAAATCTTTGCCTTTTGCAAGCAGCAGTGCAGCAAATCATCAATACACATTTCTCTCTGCCTGCTCCATGTCCAAAAACCCACTGACTTCAGTAAGTTCCAGTGACTGTGCCACAGATGTATTAGAAGATCCAATGTCTCATGTGCTCCTTACATTACTAGTAATAAATCATTTGTCCCTATGTTCTCTCTCATACTGACAAAATCAATAACAGTTTATCCAGGGAGCAAGACCAAAGACCACTCACTCAGCTCATGGCCCCATTCTGTGCAGAGAACTTCCATACATTTATCACAGCAATTATATGTCATATAAAGCCTAACTTATTGAAAAAAGTATGCCTTACTGTGTGTCAATGGCTGCTCTAAAAAAGAAGCAGTGAGCATCTGTTTGCATACTGATTACTGACATGTAATCTAGAAAATAACAAAGTTCTGAACAAGTAGTAATCGATATTGTCACTCTAAACTCTAGTTGCTAAAATAGCATGATAAAAAAAAAAAAATCTGTGATCATGTTCTAAACAGAAGCATCCATGTCTGTATTTCCATTTAGTTTTGTCCTACAAAGAAGTAAAATGTAAGAAGCTAATAAATCAAATATAGTGGATCCCTACAGTATTAAACTGATTTATATGAACGTTATTTAATAAACCTTTACGCTGTTGTTCATTTCATATTGCACAGTTAACTCAGCTGAACAGTTCTGATATTCCTGCAGGAAGTATCCAGTTGCACTGAAGACAGATTGAGGTGGTAATAACTTTAGAATTCAGGTAAAAAGTATGCAACAAGAATGTGATTGGTATGTAAAGGTTTATAAAATAGTGTTTACATGAATTTCTATGGCTTTTTTGCAACTGGAGTTCACACTTTTTTCCATGTTTAGGGTCTGCTCTGCCTAAGTAAATGATATGCAGGAAAATTATTTATATGAAAAAGTTTTAACACCCTACCCGACCCTGCTGGTCACTTCCTGCATGCACTGGAAATTTAGAACCAAGAATTCACCCTCCTTTCTCATGAAGTGAATGCAAAACAAAACAAGGGAGTAAAACAAACCAAAACATGTTAGAAGTTTAGAACATCACAGGTTTGTCCCTCAGCTGGCGGATGGAGCTATCTGCTCCGTCAGCATGGAGTTTGCATGTTATCCCAGTGTGGGTTTCCTGGTTTATGTTTTATCACTTAGCAGACACTTTTATCTAAAGCAACGTATACATTAACAATCACCCTATCAGGCATGTTGTGATCTGTGGAGTACCCAGAGGAAACCCTCACATGCATGGGGAGAACATGCTAACTCCATGCAGAAAGGCCACAGCTGGGATTCAAACCTGCAACCTTCTCGCTGCAAAGAAACAGTGCTAAAAACTGCACCACCATGCAGCCCCCACCAGGTTTCCTCTTGCAAAACATGCATCTTAGGTTAACTGGTAACTCTAAATAAACTTTAGGTGTGAGCGTGAGCTTTAATGGTTGTTTGTCTTTATGTTGCCCCGTGATGGACCTGTCCAAAGTGCACCCCACCCCCTTACCCAATGACCACTGGGCCCCATGAACAAAGTGTGAATTAGGTTAATTATTATGTTATAAATAGAAGTCCTGCTACAAGTCTAACAGCTGATGAGTGGAATACTGCTTTGACAATATGTTCTGCCACTATATTTATAAACTATACACAAGTATAAAAACATTCAGAAAAAAGCTTAAGGACTCTTTTGAGTTCTAAGATTGAGTAGTTTTTATTTAATTTCATTAATTGATTTATTTGTGTCATGGTCACTTCTTAAAAAAACATTTGCAGAGCAACTGAAGAGTTCTTTTTTCCTCTATTTGATTTACTGTATGTGATAACATTAGACTTCATTTTATCTTGGTTCTATTTGACAATACATGTATTAGTTCAGTATTTGCCACATTGGAATAGCACCTAATAAAATATGTGCCATTTTGGGAAATTGGACCATGCTTCTTTTTCAGAAAAAAAAAAAAAAACCTAAAGAAAATTCTGTAATTTAGGATATTTATTTGTTCTCAATAAGTTACACATCAACCAGCTTATTTCCCTTGTAAAATTATTACAGGATTATTCAGTAAAATTTTAAAGTGCTTTACAAATAATCACTTTAAAACCCTCAAGCTTCCAGGAAAACAAAAATCTGTCCCCTAAAGCAATTGTTTCTCGGTTTCTGAGGTAAGTGGAGTTATAAACTACAGCCACTTCGAGAGGTTGAAACCTCATTTTTTGACCTTTATGCTTGCCAGTGCATTTTTAAATTTATTGTTGTATATTATATATATTTTAATATTATTATTTTCCATTATACTTTATCACTTACACTCACAAGGTCCGCCTGGTCTGAACAGAATAAATTTCACTGCAGCTTGAAACAAACAGAAAAGGAGGCATGAATTCACAGTGGACCTGTGAGCTTCATTAGCCAAATGAGCCACCTGAACTTTGAGATGAATTCAGAACAAAATGAGCCAGTGCAGATACCTTCCTGCTTGAAAGAATCCAAGTCACAATCGTGAATGCAATAGCACCTTGTTAAAGTGCACTTCATCAAAGTTGCCTTTGAAGTAATAGCTGACAGAAACCATTATGTGAAGTCGACCTGACGGGTCTATATAAAACATCTTGAGGAAATTCTGAACAAAGCTCTGGAAAAGGGAAACCGCGGTGAAGTTGGGTCTCACAGCTCTTTTATAAATTTACCTCCTGTGCAGTTGGCATTTTAAAAAGAAGAAGTTGTCAGGAGTTTATAAGAACATCTTATTGGTCAAAGCATCCTAAATCAAACTTCTTTCCACTCTTGTTGCTGTCTAAAGTTGACGTGGATTTTTTTTCTTGGTTTGTTTGTTTTAGAGAATCTCATTCAAGCACTAATACCATGAGCATAACACCAGGTGTGTGCAAAAGGAGCATACTGGTGAAATGAACAGATACGTGCATTATGTTTGGTACTTATGTGCACGACTGTGATATTGAAGTGTTCAATGACAGCAGCAATCCACTCAGACTAGCTGTTAGTTATCAACCTATTATCATTTATCCAAAATAGATCCAATATATCTTGACTTACTGACTTCCCTCAGAATGTATAGTGGACTGTACAGAGAGAGGTTGTTTTTTTAAATGAAATATTAATTTTGCATACCTACAGTGTTTTACATGTGGGTGGGTTTATCAGGATACACACTGGCTCCACTTTCATTTGGTGAATAGACTCCAAGAAATGCATTTGCTTGAGTGTTCTTCTGTTTTTGTTGTTGGAAAAACTGTTCCAAGTAAAAAAGGCTTGAAAAAAATACTAAAACAAGAATTCTCTCGTTTGCAGAGACAATGTGTCCGCTTCCCCTTCTTCTACCCAATTGCATCCTAGTTCTGGAAATTATATTACCCATCTTAATGTCTTGGTGAAAAAAGTGAAAAAGGTTTATTTCTGGCCACTTACATTATTTAACTAGACTACCCATGTTTGCACAAATAGAACATGCTCATTACATGCAACGCAAAGAGCAGTGAAGCAATTTTACTAAGCACCTTATTAATATGAAGCTCTATTTGAAAAATGATGCAAAACAACTAGACAGTAAATATTCATTTAGGTTGCACGCATATTCATGCTTTTTATCACCAGTATGAAAAGCTGCTCTGTGTAATCACCATAAGGTTTAGTTGTTTCAACCTTTCTGGTCTCAAGGTGATTCCATTTGCTTGACATAAAGCTTCAAATGTTCTCATTTAAAAGTAATAATTATCACACACCATGCTCATCCAGGCTACACTGATAGAGACATTTGACCGTTTGTAATTTAAGCCCAGTCATTTTTGTCTTTGTACCTGTTCTATTAGGGACTACTGTATTTTAATGCCTGTCCCCATTAGAAACTTCAAGGAAAATCTCCTAAAATTTACAAATGTGTAAGTCTTAATATTAGTCGCTTATAACCGCTCATTCCTCCCCAGTGTCCTCCAGGCCTGAGTCCGATGAAAGATGGGACAGGGTGTTACGACCACCACATCGGCATCGACTGCTCTGATGGCTTCAACGGCGGATGTGAGCAGCTGTGTCTCCAGCAGCTGGCCCCTCTAGAGGATGACCCGACGCTCTACAACATCCAGATGTTTTGTGGGTAAGAAAGAACACATTTATATTCATAATTAATGTCATTATTCTAATCTTGTCATATTGAGTCCTGTCACCATTAACCTGACAACACTTTATCACTTTATCAGCACTTAGGGTATCAGAATTTTACAAATTAACACTTTTTTCATCTCTAAGACATCTGAATTAGTTTTTATTTTATTTTATTCACTTTTTTCTGGAATGACACATAAGTTCAGACTAAAGTGTCCAAATCAGTGAAAGGACATATTTCTTACTTTTAGTCGTTGTCAGTTAGTGAGACAAAAACATAATCATTAAAGAAAAGACAATACTAACAGACAATACTGTTTCCTTCTTAAGAAAAGACAGAATGTTCCCAAAACACAGTTTATTTCAATTAAGGAAAGCAAAGCCAAACTAACAAACTCATCTAAATCTGATGTTTAACCCAATTAACATGTTTTTTTTCAAGTGAATAAGAAAGAACAAAAATAAAACTGCTCTTCTTCATCTTCATTTGTTTTTGTATTTTACATTTTCTTTTAAACTGGCTTAAGGAAGTAAATAGTTTGCAGCAATTTTAAAGCTGGGACCTGTAAACAAAGCTCAGAAATTTTATCAAATTATTAGATAGAAACATTTCTAGATAATAACACTGTGAAGGTGTAAGAGAAATGTATGGTTTGAGTGAGAAATTCATTTGTCGTGATCTGCTGTTGAGAAGTTTTTGTAACAGACGATTGGGTATGAAGGTCAAGCTCAAGTTGTACTTCTTTATTTCTGACATTTTCAGATCACTCACCTTGCAGTGACGGCAAACTGAACCTGTCTGACTTTTTTCTATTATATCGACTTTGGAGAAAAACATAATAAAGTCTCTAATGTTACACTGTGATTAGTTGTTCCACTTTTGCAGAGGTGTAATCAGTCACGGATTGATTCTCAAGGGTGATATTTTTACGGATTGATATTTTTTGCACTTAGCAGCCACACATTGCTGTTATTACGCATTATTATGGTTCTATGGTGTATAAAAGTGAGCAGCTGCCAAGGTCAAACTTTAAGTTTTGCAAGATATGTTCTAAAAAGTGAAGAAGAAAATTGGTTCAATCTTATGGAAACAAAAGATGTTCTTTAAAAGTCCTGACACGGCATTTTTCATTAGCAGCACTTTTTTTTTTTTACAGTTAATCATCTTAACAAACTATTGTCATCTTTCCATATAGTAGCAAACTGTGTGCACAGTACTTATGTAAGCCGAGGTATTACGAACTGCTGCTTCATTTAGGTCTTAAGAACAGCATTTATTCTTGTCTTTTACCATAATGCAGATGGATGTAATCCTCCACTTCCCATCAAAGATTGTCTTAATAGTGTTCATCCTTCAGGAGAGAATTCACTTCATACTTTAAATCCAGGAAGATTATAATGTCTTCACTCCTCTCCATTCCCTGTTTTACTGCTTGTACTCTGTCTGTCTTTGGATCTTTTTCCTCATTTTATGCTGAGACACCAAAAAGCAGCTGTTGGAAAACATTTTGTTTGGTTTGTAGTTTCTCTTTGAACCTGAGCCGTTGTATCAGTTGAGTCCCAGTAGCTCTACTGTAAACTGTATAGTCTGAGTTGTAAATAGATCAAACAAGTGGGGAAAAAAAAGACTCTGATGCTGTAAATACATACGTACAAAAAGGGATTTAAAGATTTTACACTGTTATCATTTTATCAGCAGGGAACATACTTGTTCCTGTTAACTATTTGTATGTTTTAGTAGAGATTCATCAATTCTGGTTTTGATAGAAGAGACCAATTTCCAGTTTTTATACAGCTCTAACATTTCCAATTGATCGAAATACCAGTGTGAAAATAAAGGTTTTTTTGTTTCTCAATTTCTGATTACCATGAATTTTGTATTCTGGACGTAAACAACCATCACATGGAAGTTCTGTTATTGCTAGAGTGAAGTTGTCATAATCTGAGGTTTTGTGAGGATCCTGGAGCAACACAACAGTCGGAGGAAAACAGAAGGTAAGTAAAATAATGTTTTTATTATAAGATTTGGTGGTGTGGAGGTGGATCCAGGAGGATCCATGGAATCCGAGTACAGGAGGCTTCTGAGAGGAGAGAAGAGAGTGAGTATATGGAGGCGAGGATAACGTGCCGATATGAGGTTTGAATGGAGGTCTTACGGGTAGGATGAAGATAGGGATCTTGGGGAGGTTTTGTCTGTCCTGGGTGAGACTGGTTGGAGCGGTGGTGAGAAGTAGATGGAGGATGAATGGAGTGGAGGCAGCTGGCTGGCAGGGGGACAGGCAGACCAGGCGGACATGACGTTGAGGAGGACTCCGGAGGATCTTGAGGTGGACGACGCCGAGCAGGTTGGCTGGAGAGATGAGAGGAAAATAATTATAAGGTTCAAGGATACAAAACAGAGAGGAGACCTGAGTTTACCACTAGTGAGGTGGAAAAGACTGGTGTCGTCCCTCTGTGGATCTGCTCCTTAAGAAGGTCCTCCTCTGATGAAGCTGATGAGCTGCAGCTGGGAGCTGCCTGCCACGCCCTGAGGGAGAAACACAAACTGCCTGCAGGCACCCAGGACATGACAGTACCCCCCCCTCAACGGA
>SSNR01000008.1:3454394-3538015 GCA_006937965.1 Callopanchax toddi | reverse complement strand
GGCGGCCCTTTCACGCATCCTGGCGTCGATGCGACCAGCCAGGCTGATGAGTTCCTCCAGGGTCTTAGGTGGGTCCCGGTAGGCAATCTCATCCTTGATGCGGTTGTTAATGGCGTGCCAGAAGGCCCCCTTCAACGCCACCGGGTCCCAGCCAGACTCTGCTGCAACAGTCCGAAACTCAACGATAAAGGTTGACATAGGACGGTTACCTTGGTTTAGGGTCCAGAGGCGCCTGGCAGCAGCATCAGGGTCTGTGTCTCCAGTGAAGGTCTGTTTGAATAGACTCAGAAACAGATTGAAAGGGAATGACTGTATGTTGTCTATTGTAATGACAGACTCCACCCACTGGAGGGCGCTGTCTCGGAGGAGACCGACTATGAATGAAATCTTACTTTCGTCGGAGCTGAACTTCCAGGGTGATTGACGGAAGACTAGCGAACATTGGAGGAGAAACCCATGAGCTGAGGAGAAACCCATGAGCTCTATTAACATCCCCAGAGAAAGGAGCCGGAGAGGGGAGATCGACGTCAGACTGAGGCGATGAGGAAGCCGCCGCTTCATCAGGAGCCTGTCGCGGCTCGTCCGGTATGGGACCGGCTGGGGAGGAAGAAACAGAGGGATTAACAGCGTTTTGACTCACGGCTTCCGTAATGAGTTGTTGGAGGGAATCGAAGTTTTGAGCCTGGGTCTGGAGCTGTTGGGTCACTGTTTGAGTTTGGGTCTGGATCTGTTGAGCCAGCTGTTGGATCAGGGTTTCATGGCGGCCGAGAGCCGCGCCCTGTTGGGCGACAGCGTTACGGAGTTGTGTCGCAGGATCCAAGAGGCCAGTCTTTTCTGTCATAATCTGAGGTTTTGTGAGGATCCTGGAGCAACACAACAGTCGGAGCAAAACAGAAGGTAAGTAAAATAATGTTTTTATTATAAGATTTGGTGGTGTGGAGGTGGATCCAGGAGGATCCGTGGAATCCGAGTACAGGAGGCTTCTGAGAGGAGAGAAGAGAGTGAGTATATGGAGGCAAGGATAACGTGCTGATATGAGGTTTGAATGGAAGTCTTACTGGTAGGATGAAGATAGGGATCTTGGGGAGGTTTTGTCTGTCCTGGGTGAGACTGGTTGGAGCGGTGGTGAGAAGTAGATGGAGGATGAATGGAGTGGAGGCAGCTGGCTGGCAGGGGGACAGGCAGACCAGGCGGACATGAGGTTGAGGAGGACTCCGGAGGATCTTGAGGTGGACGACGCCGAGCAGGTTGGCTGGAGAGATGAGAGGAAAATAATTATAAGGTTCAAGGATACAAAACAGAGAGGATACCTGAGTTTACCACTAGTGAGGTGGAAAAGACTGGCGTCGTCCCTCTGTGGATCTGCTCCTTAAGAAGGTCCTCCTCTGATGAAGCTGATGAGCTGCAGCTGGGAGCTGCAGCTGCAGAGGATCTGCCTGCCACGCCCTGAGGGAGAAACACAAACTGCCTGCAGGCACCCAGGACATGACAGAAGTAGTACTTAGTAATGGTGAGTTTAGTACAAATCAAATTTAAAACTGACGGACAGATCTGAAGGGCGCCGGTCATTCTGACAGGTTTGCGCGCGCACGCCTGCATGTCCATCATACCGTCATAGGCAATCACTGAATTCTCACCACTAATAATTCCAACCAAGGATGCAGAAATAGTGCTGCATCTCCACCAATAACTACAGCCCAGCAGACTGGTTCTGTGCTGCTGTGCGTGGACCTGTGATCCAGACGTCCTGCGCTCTGCAACAGAAGAACACTGGTCCGCCAGAGCGCATCAGGTGTCAGACCTTATCCGCTCAAACGCCCCTTTGCAATCCAGTGCTCAGCGTGAGATCAGATGCAGATTAACTACACTTTCTGTTGTAATGCGCTCTCGGAGTAGCGTTCTTAGGCTGTGGAGGCTTGTTGACATGCAAAATCTGCTCCGCGAGCCGAGCGCACATAGAACTGGACTCCAAACACCCACTAACCTGCGAGGAGGTCCGCATTAAACATCAGCGCCAGGTTTCCCCCTGAGTATCTCAATGAAAAATATGTGAACCCCTCATCTCTCTCATGATCTCATAATGAACGTTAATATTATACAGTAATCAGAGTCCCGCAGAGCGCACAGAGGACCACCTCACCTGATGCTGCACTGCGCTCGACTCCAAACAGAGTTTTTTGGAATTCCTATATGATGACTGACTGATCGACTAATTTAGAGTCTAATTCTATGGATTTGTGTGCTAAATGGGCCCGGTGTAATAATGCTACTAAAAATGTATTAAGTGTAAAATTAATAAGTGATGAATAAAAATAGATTATGACCAGATTTTTTTTAACCCTGTCAGTCAAATGACGGAAAACTAAAAAGTCTAGCGCGACCTCTGGTTTACAGTCAGGGAAAATGTCTGATGTTTTATTGTTGCTTGGCAATGTTATGTTCATAGACTAAAAACCAAATAAAAATATCTCAGTTTTTTAAATATTTACTTCCAGATTGACCAGTCACTGATTAAGCCAATTGTGCTGAATATTGTATTTTCTGATCACCAGCCAATTTTTTGGATGCATCTCTAGTTTTAGCAAATTACTACTACTGAACTTATTCTCTTGCACAAAGAAATGTGATGTGGCCCAAAGCTAGGAAATGTTAATAAGCAGTGTGTGATTTGTGAAAAAAAGCAGAGGAGGGGATTTTGCTAGTGAAGGGTGGGGTGAGTTGGGGGGGTCGGTTAGATTCAGCTTTCAGCAAAAGCAGAGGGAGGGTAAATCCCCCCCCATTCCCCCCGACAAATCGCTCCCTGTTAATATGTCTGGTTTTTATTTTTTTAAGCAAAATTTACTTTCTTAGATGAAAACTGAGTTTTCAATGATAATTAAATGACTGTTAATGATGAAAGTAAAATTTAAAAACATGATTTAACACAACGACAAACAAGTGTTTATACTGTATATAATTGTGTTTCATGTTCTTGCTGACTTGAAATGCTACCATGATTTATTATTAGTTTTTGTTTTTGACCTACACAGACAAACAACACCCTCAGTGTTTGGCTGCCACAGTGCTGACATCAGTCTGGAAGATCTGTTTCAGCTCTTTATGTTTGCCTGTTAGAACTGTGTGTGCAGCCTAATTACTGCCAACTGGTCTGATCAGGATTTAAACCCCAGAGAAAATCTGACGTTGCAGATCAGAGGTGATAACTCTTGACCCTTTTCTACAGCTGTCTGATCCTTCATGGGCTTTTAAAACTCACCACAAGACAGCAGCCGACTGGCACGTGGTTTATGGTTTGAAGTGGAGGGTTGGAAAATGTTGATATATAAAATAACTGGCATTAATCTACAAATGATTTGGGTTTTAATTGGGCACACAAATTATTTTAACACAAACACATCTGGCAGGAAAAGATCATTAAAAAGCAATCAGTGACCATTACATACAACTTACACAGAGAAAGAACTGACAGGTCATTTATTCTCAAAATAACTCCAGGTGCATTGAAGACTATAAGCGAGGTCCTGATGGGAGGTCGTGCCTGCCGCTGTCTGAAGCCTGCACTGAGGGGGTGGATTGTGGAGAAGCACTGGACGTCCCCGCCAACCAGACCGTCTTTGGAGACCTATTCTACGGATATAACAACCACACCAAAGAAAGCACCTCTGGACAGATCCTAAAGGCAACATTCAGGTAAACACACGAGCTGTAGGTGGAGAAATTGGTCTGAGGTTTGTTTCTCAGCAGGGAAGCCTTTCGGAAGGATTTGGATGTTTGGCTCCTGCAGGGATAAATCTCTTTCAATCAACATACTCTGAAGTGATTTGATTGAAATAGACTTTGGAGGCAGATGGATAATGTGCACTCTATGTGTCAGAAATTGGACAGTTGAGCTTTGTGATGCTAAATCAGGTTTAGATTATAAAAACATGCATTTATGGATTCCATGATTCTATTCATTTTGAATTGAGGAATATAAAATACATACTTGGGAGTTTTTCTTTTTTGAATATTCTAAAATGTGCCCATTTAAACATCCCTTAACAACAGTTTGCTTGTCATAGGACTACATGCCAAGATAGATCCCAGTGCTGTGTTTAGTGTGTTCCTACTAAAGTAGTTCCAGGAATGGTTGCCTGCAGAGTGGATCTGTTAGTTAGGCAGACACAGGACACCATCACAAAAATACTTTGAAATAATGCATGCTTATGAAAGACTCTGAGAAAAATATGTCTTTATTTCAATCTACTCATTTCACGTAGGACAGTAAAAGATATACAAAATATAAGGTAATAAAAGTATTATAGTATTGAAGCAATGTACAACTTATCAAAACTGGGAAAAAAGATGAATGAATAATTTTATGAATAAATGTAAGTAAATAAGTAAAGGTTATTCACATAGCACTTTTCACAGATAAAATCACAACATGCTTAACAAAAAATACACAAAATAATGAAAAAACACCAATAATGAATAAACTAACATATATTATTTATTGTTCACCTTAGAGAGCAATATAACTTAAACATTTCTCAGGTTTATTGGGGAGTTTTCCCATGTAGGGCTAAGAAAGTTACCACCTTTAGTTTTTTTTTTTTAAAGGAAATCAAAAATGTATAGGTATAGTACCTAATGAGGGCACCAAAGTAATTCCAGTTGAGGGCCGGTTCACACGGCGAGATTTTCAAATTGTTGGCTGATTTTAAAACATGAGAGACCTCCGCACATGACGATGAAAGATCACAGATGTTAACTGTTTTGGTTCATCACACACAAACTGATTTGACCAACAATCAATCCCACAACAGATGTGAAATCTTGCAGAACTTCTCAGGATCAAATGTGACTTCGGAGTAAATGTGCCAGCTTTTATTTTTATTATAAAAAACGATGCACTTGTGACAGTTTTGTTGCCAGGTATAGCAAAAAATGAAAACAGCTTTTCTGATTTTGGATTCCCTTTACTCTGTGCAGCTTGTGTCTGTCACTTCACTCTCTGATTGGCTGCTCATCACATTAAACAGGCTGCACGCTCATCTGTCCTTGAGGAACACCACACACTGCAATGTCGAGTCAAACTAACCCAGCATGTTAAAATGTCCCAGATTCCCAGACCAGAGTACTCTCAACATGCCACACACAGCAGGAACATCTGATAAGATTATCTTTAGAGATATTACGGTAATCAGGGGCATCCATAAGATTGTCGGAAGGGCAAATATCTGCTTAATTACTCTAAGTGTGGCAGCAACATTTTAGACCAGCATGGGTTTTTTTTATTAGACCAAAAATTTTAATAGTAACTGGATTAACTCTCTCTATTTATTTAAAGTGAAGCCAAAATATGAAATTTAGAGGTGTTGCCATGTTGTGGTTTTTCAGCCAGTTTGTGCTGTAGAGACATGGGGTCCAAGGTCCTGCCTCACACAATCATAGTGTTTTTAGGCAACAATTAATTACAGTTAAACATATATATTTGAACATGCAGCATCAAGGTTCAAACAGTGTGAATCAATAGGAGTTTATGGCTGGAAAATAATATCTGATCTGTAATTTTATATTTTAGCCTCATCTCTTGAAACTTCTGCAGCATTTCATATCACCAATTTCTTTAAACTGAACTTTTTAAAAAACAATTGATGTTGCTTCTTTTCTTGAAAATGAAACAGGAAAGTTATGCCTTGGAAGTGAAAAGTCTAAAACACCTACGACTGTTCTGCAGCAGTAACCAGACCATGTGGGTACTGCACATTGTTGGTAGTGGTGTTGGTTTCCCAACTTCTCTGTTTCAGCCTTTCAGATTGTCTCAGGGTGGAATACGGCTCGGGTCATACATTAGCAAAATGTCTCCTCAGGTTGTGAAAGCATATCAGATTGAATCAGTGTCTGCAAAGGTTATTTTATGATGGGGCAATGATTCTGTTGGAGGTTTTATGTCTGCTCCCTCCCTGTAAAACGGGGAATGACGATAGTAAAACTTGTCCCTGTCTGGAACTGTCTACTATAGAATGCAAGAGATTCTTCCTAATCAAAGGGAAATGCTTGAGATTCAAAGCTATAAAAAAACTAAAACACCTCATTTCACCCTCTTTTGTGAAGATTATATGTTAAATAGCTGAACATGCTGAACTGTGCATCCTTCCTAATTTGTACAGGGTCTAATGTGGAAGGTAGAGCAGTTTGAAGGTGGTTAATTATCGCTGTCTGCATGCTGTAATCATCTGCACTGAACCCAGGAAGCCAGAAGGTCAGCGAAGGCATCTGTGGCCCACGAATTTAATTTGGGCTGTGCATGGATTCTGCCGCCGGAGGCTACACACCCACTTAGGGATCCACCACTGGAGTCTGTGAGAGGGAGGGATGGGTGAGGCAGGAAAGTTAATATCATCAAGAATCTAAATCTCAAATGCTCTGATCTTATTTGAAAGAGCTTGTGAATGGATAGGGCGGCCTGAGCCAGACTTTGACAAACAGCAAATGCTTCCTGTGCAGATGAGGTGGTGGAGGAGGAAGAGAGAGGCTCCACCGGGAGGCATGGTTAATGCATGGTCTAATTATAAGAGATAGCAGCAAACGAATGAAAGCTGACCAGGAGCCAGTGTGCTGAAATTTAATTTAATTGGACCAGATGAACGCTTGAATTTAAAAATGAACTAAAGTTATGGGAAGGGAGCATCGGAGCTGAACACTGAAGATCTGTTTGGTATTAGTGGAGCCTTCAGTTTTTGTCAGGAGACATTTTAAAACACAGAACAGAAATAGCACTAGAGAAACAATCTGTTATATTTGGAATTCACTTTCTGGAACTGAATATCTCATAAGAAACGGTAAATTTGTCCTCGAGGAAGTGAAATGTCAAATTTAATGGCACCCTGCAAGGAGTCACTTCTTCACTGCTTGAGAAATGTTTTAATATTACAATGATGTAATTTAACCCATTGTGACCTGAGGGATCTTCTAAATAAGGCTGCAGGTCTACTCATGTTGCAGGTCAGGACCTAATGTGTTGATATATTGAATTAGACTCCAGAATATATTACATTACCAGTAAAACCCTGCTGCATGTTACATGGAGTCAGTGGATTGGATGGTTAAAGGTGTGTGGTAACAGGAAAATGTATTTTGAAGCATTTCAGGCCTTCAAGAAACATAAATGAATAATCTGTAATAGGCTTAAGGTCAGCTCTATGAAACCCTGAATAGGACAAAATGGATAGGGTGAGTGGATGGATCCTAATCCAAATGCAAGGTTAATGATGTGAAACCTAAAGTTTGTTGCTTAAATCTCACCAAGTTGTTTGATTCTCCAACTTCATTGCATAAAATGAGAACAATTTAACCAAATCATTGTGCTTTTACAGATCTAAATTCTTTTAGTATCACTACAGAGCTCAATGCAGATGTCTTAGTGCTTCTGATCAGTAGTTTTTATCTGTATCACAGGAACAAACTGTCTCCTTCCTGCAGCTGAACCCACGTGGGCTCCTCCAAAAGAATAACCCTTCAAATTGTATTGACACTTCTTTCCAGAACAATCTGTCACACTTTTTGTTCGTATGAAATCTAATAGCCACCTTGAGTTTGTGTACTTCTGGGAGGAGATGAGATCAGGTGTCGTGTTTGGGAGAACAAACAGACTTTTGATGATTTTATTGTTGCAGAGGTGTTGAAAGCTGTCTCCAACAGGTACCAGAACAATATATAAGAGAATCAAATCAAATCAAATGTATATGTTTTTTTTTTTTTTTTTTTTACTTTGAAGCAGTTTAAAAGCAGATCTTATCAATACAGCTGATGCATTCCATGTCCTCTATGGATAAAAGAGGCCATGGTAACTTTAATAAATGAGATACTTTCTTGGATATGTTGAAGTTTAGTCTGCATGTTTCTGGCCCTAATACGTTAAAATAAGAATAATCCTGTATCCTGCCATAATAGTTCAAGTTATTTAGACATCTACTGAAAAATCTTACTATAAAAGTTTAAGAATTTCTCAGTGAGATCATTTAGAGACTACGTTTTGGTGTTTTTATAGACTTTTTGTGAACTGTTTTTCTTTTTAACTTTTTAATCACATTATTGCTGGCAAACACCAGAACAGGCCTTCAGAGGACATCTCCATCATTCAGTGGTCACAGCCTTGATTCCTGCTGCACCACAAACAGTTGAGGAGTTTAATATCCTCTCCAAAATGACCCCTAGTAAATAAAAAAAAAACCTTTAAAAATTTTGCAGCGTTTAATTATGTTTTGCAACCAGTTGTGGCAATAAAACAGCAAAGTCATGAACGGGTATCAATTTTTCATTGGCGACTACCAAATGCGAGTGAAACAGCATAGCGACGTGCGCGCTCACGCATCCTGATTAGACTTTCTGTTTGCCCTTGAGAAATAGAGGCAGAGAAAGACGGAGGGAGAGAATGAAAGCGTCATGTGATGTTCACTGGCACGTCTTCAAAAGCCCTACCCCACTGTGCCAGAGTGGCACAAAGCATCTGCCTCCATCATTCAGTCAAAGGAGAAGTCAAAATTTAATATGGCTAGCCACCAGTGGAGGTTTCTTAAATCTTTTTTTTCTTTCACTCCAAAAACATCACTGTTTACCTTTTAGGGTTTCTCTTCTATGCATCTGCTATAGCATCAGTGTGTGTTATTTTTCTTTGTTTTATATGAATAGACTCCTCTCTACCTTATCTTTTATTCTCTTCACCATCTTTTCCAACAAAATCCCCCTTTCGTCCACAGAAAACTAAAAAAAATGTAAACAGTCAAACAAAGTCGGTGTTTTTGATGCTAATGTTTTATTTATCATGGACGTTGGTCTGTTTCTCTCTGTGTGTGTGTGTGTGTGTGTGTGTGTGTGTGTGTGTGTGTGTGTGTGTGTGTGTGTGTGTGTGTGTGTGTGTGTCTAGTGGTGAGGAATAGATCAGTTGTTGTTTTTCTGTCTTTTTTTTTATTGCCCAGAGCAGCAACAGGGAATGGAGTGGGGGTGGGGGGTAAGAGAGAAGCAGCAAGTGGTGTGAGCAGGTGGCCTTGTGACATGACACTCACCGACACTGACAAAATAGCCACGGTGTTCCGATATGCACATAAAAACACACGGTATAACACATCCACACACACACACAGCCACAGTGTTTTTCAGCTCCGTCTCCCCAGAGCTTTGGCATTCACACACAGAGCTGGTTTGATTTCTTTGCTACCCAGCATGGCTCCCTTATGGTCCATCTTTTAGGCTCACCATCCCTGGAACTGCTTCACATGTTTTTATTCTTTAGGAACTATATCCTTTACTCCTCGTGCAGAAAGATTATTTTTTTGTTTCAAGTGTTTTACTTCCTGTCATTGGCGGCAGGCTGGGCGGTGCATGATATGACTTTTCCTGCAAAGCAACACGAGACTCGTTGTGACTGTTTACCCAGGAAGGAGGGTTCCATCAGGGTGACATCTTGGGAGCGCCGGGCTCGAAATGATCTGGGTTCACGTTTCAGAGCTCAGCGACGGGGTCTCTATTTTCCTGTCTCTATGGGAGCCACTGGACTCCCGTAATGAGATGTTAAAAAGCTAACCTCCTCTCATTACTCCTAACTGTCCTACCCTCCTCCTCCCCTCTCTGTTCTCCCCCCTCTCACACTCGACAAGCTCAGAGCAGGTTTTAATGAATATTTTAGTGCCCTCTTGTTCTCATTCTGCTTGCTGCTTGGGATCAATGATTAAGTCCATGCTCCTACCTGACAACCCCTCCCTCTTCCTCCCAACTATTTTGTCAATGCATCTTTTCCCCCCCATTTTTTTGTGTGCAAATTCCAGCTTCCTGTGCCGTACCCTCCATATGCCACCTTGAAGATGGATACTTTAATTGACTGAGTTAATTACAATTCCAAATGCTTTTTTCCCTGCAGTTTTAATGGAGGCAATCAGACTGGGGGAGGGTTGATGCTGGCTTTCATTGTCTCTTATTGAATGCTGTGAGTTTATTGAGTGTCATTGCCACAGAGATCATTGTGAAAAAAGCAGACGGAAGTGAACGGGTTGTTGATGCTAATCAAAAGTGTCCAAGTGTTTTGTTACATTTCAATAACTCATCAAACAGGTGACTCCCTTACAAGAAGGAAAAGCTTCACTAAGTTTTTTTTTTTTTTTTTGCAGTTTAGCAAAAAGTTCCCTGAACTTCAAGAGGGAAAAATGAATAATGACATCCTTACATTGCCAGATGGTTGTTAAATGTTACATGTCACCCTCTAACAAAATTAACTGTCAGGAAGGGGGAAAAAAACAAACCTGTCAGACATGAACGCAATGAAAGGAACCAGGCCCATGTCCTACTTAGCAGGCTTCTAAGAGAAAAATCACCGTCTTCAGCAAAACAAGTGAGAGTCAGTCATTACAGTCCCAATTTGTGTGCTTTGTTAAAGTGACAGCTGAAATCACGCATAATTACTTTCAGCAGGAAATGACAGATGTTTGACTCCAGCGCGATAAAAACCTCTGCCAACCTTGTTTGTTATTGTTTTGGGCTGCAAATGTAGCAACACATAAGTTATGTTCCAATGCAGGGTGATGATTCATACGGCGCTGTGTAACACATGAAGACAGCGAAACTAATTTGAGGATTCTTTCTTAAAAAACACTAAGCCTTGTTACGTGTTCGCACAGCGAACCAGGGCAGGTTGTGTAAAACATAACAGACAATGTGTGCAATTGTTGTTTGGATACAGCCTGTCTGTGCTGCTTGTCTGCCTGACGCTGAACTAAAGGCTTTAAGGAGTAGATAATAACATGTTTTACTACTACTGCTTTTTCGTTGCTGATAGTTATTTTTTTGTGACACCATGAACCGCAGCCATTTCAACCTGTTACAAGCAAAACAAATGTTTTAGTAAACTCTGAGATTGTGAATAATCCACAAATAATAACTCAAAAATTGAATGGAATTTATTTAATTTTAACATTAAATTTTTTGTGTCCTAATGTGGATCAGGACCCAGGACTCTAGCTTGAGATTAAACATTAAAGCAATGCAAATTATTTTTGTTTTAAGCATTGGATTTTAATAAACTAACTTTGAAATGAAGTACATCAATTACTAGGGGTTGTTTTGATTGCTGAGCCCACCTCACAAGGGCGACCGCTGCACCCTGCTGGCTGCTGTTTGTCACAAAGGAAGAACTTGGGGCTATGGATTTGTGCACATCAGCAGAAGTTCATGGAATCCAGTGCAATGGCAAAGTCATCCAAGACATTGGACTGAAGATAAACCAATAGTTTAATTGTTTAGCATCACAAATATAATGTTGGTGGAAAGTAGAGTGCACTATTATAGCCTACATGTTTGTTAACAAAAGACCTAATATCAAATGGACATGTTCTGTTAGATAAGTGGGCAAAACAATTTGTAACCAGCCCAGGACTTTTTTCTCACAATGCTAGTCGTTACCATTCACTTACATTGAATTCTGCTAAGCTAGTTAAAGGAGTACTGCCGGATCAGGATAACAGCTGGGCTGGTTACAATGTGTTTTTACCCACCTATCTAACTATGGGGAATATGGCAACAGACAAAAAAAAAATCACGTTTAGGTGCAGTATTCCTTTAAAAGGTGGGTGACTGAGCATGAGCATCGTTTCAAAATAATTTTCAACACTTACAGCATTTATTCTCATCACCGTATATTGTTGTACTTATCTCCAAATGTTTGGGTTGCATTTAAATGCATCATCCTGATTTTTATTTACCATCACCACCCCCGATCTGCACACATCTTTCAGGCTCTCACTACAGTTTCACCTCCTATGCAAGTCATGTTAACACAGTCTTTGATACAACAGCTTCAACACTCTCCTCTCCAGCCAGTGGCTTCTGTTGTTCTGAAGCTCTGACTTTCCCAAAGGCAGCGTTCTGTCATTTGTAAATTTTTGTTTGTTTGTTTCACAGCTTGTGCACCCCCCCACCCCCCACTTTCCACCCCCAAACTGCATGGATCAAATGGTGTGTTCTACAAAGTGTAAATCTGCAGGAAAACTGTCAGCAGTATGAAGCATGACTTCTCCTCATGTGTTTTTAATAGCCACTGATACGCGTGTTTACACGGCATGAGGCCGTCGTTGCTTATTTTTAATAAATATACACTTAATGTAAAATGGGTTGCAGCTTGGAAAATCATTCCTTTTAATCTGAGTTACTCTCAGTCTTCTTTGCTTGATTAAATGCGTTGAGTCAGATATGATTACTAGCAACAAGTTTTATTTGCATACAGAAACGAGCTATTTGGACGCAGCAGCAAATGAGTCACTCATCCAGACATGTCTATACACAGAAAGCAAATGTGTTGCTTTGGGTTTGGATGATTTTCTTTTGTTTCAGAGACCACTCATGTGGTTGCAGTTAGTCTAATGAACACAATTTGCATTTTGTCATGATCATGTTTGAAGGCTTTAAGAAAAAAAAGAATCCCTGGTTAAATGTAAATAAACTTTCCTGGAGAGAAAATTGAAGGCAAACAGCCTTTGTTGGTTCAGCTTTAATCTACAGTGTTTTTGCCATATTTTATACATATCTATAAAACAGTATGGAGAATTTTTTAAAGTAGTCCTGATGTCAAGTTGAAAACAATCAGAGCTGTTGAATTCCTTGAAGCTGTACTGTTATACAAAGCATAAAAAAGCAATCACCTGCAATTACAAAGCTGCAAAAAATAACCATGAGGCTCGTGCCCTTTAGCTTTACAATGCAGTTAGTGTCTTATAAGCTGTGGTTTTGGTTTTATGGCTGCAACGGTTTGTGTTCAGCCTCACGACTCTCATTAAGCTGGTTTCCAATGGCAACAGGCACCCTTTCCAGCAAAATACTCTGATCAACCCAGAGCATATCACCTCCCCTGCTCCAAACAGTTGTCACATAAAGTTAGTGTCTTGCTAGTGAACATAGTGTCACATTTAACAGCTAAAGATAAAGTACACACTCTACATAATTCATATATTCACACCAGTTTATACTCCTTCACATTAAACGGACAAAAACTTTAAAAAAAAAAAAAAAAGCTTTCCAACTCTGCCTTGAAGTATTACATTTAGTAAAACAATTACTTATGGATTATGCACAGTACAAGGTTACAAAGGTCATTTATAAATTATGAGTCTGGAGTCAAAATCATCATGACTACAGTTTCCTACAGGAGGAAAGGAAGAGGATATTTCCTCATTAGCTCTGGTCCTGAGACAGCTGAAGGACTTAAGTTGCTGATTTATTGAAGTTGTTGTGTTGGGGAACCTTGTGGTGACCCTTACCAGCGTGGAGAGTGGGAGTGATGAAGTGAGCATTATGATGGAGTTCAACCAGAAGTCACTCGTCGCGAAAGAAAATCGACATCAGCTTTCAGCTAGAAAACAGCATAATAAACAGATGATGTGCTGAACAACTCTGTCATCTAAATATTGATGTGTCTATTATAAATTCTCAACAAATTTTAAGAGTTTTCATCTGCTGATGCAAATATCCTCTGAATTTCTTTGAATTTTTTTTCACCTAGTTGCAAATAAAGTTGTTTGAGTTATGAGATTTTAAAGCGATGTGCAAATGCAGCATCACATCCTGCAGAACATGTCTGTGTGTGATGTAGGGAGTGCTAAGTGGCCAGCCTGTTTGTTCATCTTAGAGTTTTGTTTCAAGGTCATTTTAGGGTTACCTGAGCACTGTGTGTAGTGTTTTGGTTGAAAATACTTTTGTCAAATAAATACATTGAAAAAAATATTGTTTGGTTTTTCTTTCCCCTCAAACACAGTCTCTTTGCACCTCAACATTTAGAATAATCAGAACATATTTGTACTTTTTGCTACTTGGGAAAATGTTTGTCTGCCTTCTTTATGCTTTCATCTTCAAATTAATTTTAATTCATTTATTCTTATATGAAGACAATATATTTATTGGGGCAAAAAAAGATATCAGCTTTGATTCACAAAGAAACTATGTTTTATTTTATCTCATTAAAGGAATTTGCATATTACTAGTTGTTCTGGACCTTTGACCTTAACTAGAAATTAAATTTGGACCTTTGAGTGAAGTTCAAGTGTTCACTCTACCATAATTAAACAGTTTAAAAGAAAATCACAGTTAAGGTGTGAATTTAAAGTTTTAGAAACTTACAAACAACTGAAGAATTAAATGACTATGTTTTGCTAAAAGGTCAAAGCATTGCATATCATGCTGACAAGCTGATGACTAAAAACATTCATTTTTAAAATTCTGTGCACATACAGGCCCTTCTCAAAAAATTAGCGTAATAAAGTTCATTATTTTCTGTAATGTACTGATAAACATTAGACTTTAATATATTTTAGATTCATTACACACAACTGAAGTAGTTCAAGCCTTTTATTGTTTTAATATTGATGATTTTGGCATACAGCTCATGAAAACCCAAAATTCATATCTCAAAAAATTAGCATATTTCATCCGACCAATAAAAGAAAAGTGTTTTTAATACAAAAAAGTCAACCTTCAAATAATGATGTTCAGTTATGCACTCAATACTTGGTGGGGAATCCTTTAGCAGAAATGACTGCTTCAATGCAGCGTGGCATGGAGGCGATCAGCCTGTGGCACTGCTGAGGTGTTATGGAGGCCCAGGATGCTTCGATAGCGGCCTTAAGCTCATCCAGAGTGTTGGGTCTTGCGTCTCTCAACTTTCTCTTCACAATATCCCACAGATTCTCTATGGGGTTCAGGTCAGGAGAGTACCACAGTGATACCATGGTCAGTAAACCATTTACCAGTGGTTTTGGCACTGTGAGCAGGTGCCAGGTCCTGCTGAAAAATGAAATCTTCATCTCCATAAAGCTTTTCAGCGGATGGAAGCATGAAATGCTCCAAAATCTCCTGATAACTAGCTGCATTGATCCTGCCCTTGTTAAAACACAGTGGACCAACACCAGCAGCTGACATGGCACCCCAGACCATCACTGACTGTGGGGACTTGACACTGGACTTCAGGCAGTTTTGCATTTCCCTCTCCCCAGTCTTCCTCCAGACTCTGGCACCTTGATTTCCAAATGACATGCAAAATTTGCTTTCATCCGAAAAAGTAGTTTGGACCACTGAGCAACAGTCCAGTGCTGCTTCTCTGTAGCCCAGGTCCGCCGCTTCTGCCGCTGTTCCTGGTTCAAAAGTGGCTTGACCTGGGGAATGCGGCACCTGTAGCCCATTTCCTGCATACGCCTGTGCACGGTGGCTCTGGATGTTTCTACTCCAGACTCAGTCCACTGCTTCCGCAGGTCCCCCAAGGTCTGGAATCGGTCCTTCTCCACAATCTTCCTCAGGGTCCAGTCATCTCTTCTCGTTGTGCAGCGTTTTCTGACACACTTTTTCCTTCCCACAGACTTCCCACTGAGGTGCCTTGATACAGCACTCTGGGAACAGCCTATTCGTTCAGACATTTCTTTCTGTGTCTTACCCTCTTGCTTGAGGGTGTCAATGATGGCCTTCTGGACAGCAGTCAGGTCGGCAGTCTTACCCATGATTGCGGTTTTGAGTAATGAACCTGGCTGGGAGTTTTTAAAAGCCTCAGGAATCTTTTGCAGGTGTTTTGAGTGAATTAGTTGATTCAGATGATTAGGTTCAGAGCTCGTTTAGAGGACCTTTTCATGATATGCTCATTTTTTGAGATAGGAATTTTGGATTTTCATGAGCTGTATGCCAAAATCATCAATATTAAAACAATAAAAGGGCTTGAACTACTTCAGTTGTGTGAAATGAATCTAAAATATATGAAAGTCTAATGTTTATCAGTACATTATAGAAAATGATGAACTTTATCACAATATGCAACATTTTTTGAGAAGGACCTTTATATTCACATAATGCATATGTTTGGATCATTTGACCTGCTATAAGTGAGAGACACTGAATTACATGAACCAGTTTTATTAGTTAAAGCCACTTTGTTCAGTTAAAAAAGCCATTTGCGATTTTAAGTTTATCTGTAAATTTGTTTTGGGCAAAACATTTATGATTATTATTCTACTCACTCTGTTATAAACAACTTAAAAGCTCTAATTTAAATGTTTTTTATGTCCCCCCTCACATCCCCTATCTATTAACCTTTCCTTTACCACAGTCCTACTTTGATCTTTTCTATATTCCTTCTTTTTTTGCATCATGTTGGTCAATTCCAGCTCTCATGTCTGTAAAAAGGAGTCTCCTGTCATTTGTCTTTTCCAGGCAGAAGAACTTTGCCCGAGGCATCGAACAGCAGCTCCCAGATGGGATGGTGGTGGCATCAGTGCCAACGGAGGTTCAGTGCCACGAGGAGCTGTCAGACCCTGTGCCCGACCCAGAATACCTCACGGGTATGAAACCATATTTCATAGTTTGCTCTCTTGGCTCACTTCTGTACCACAGTATTTCATCACTTGCTTGTCTAAATCCTAACATTTGAATAGAAGAAAAAAAATATCCGCGCTTAATAACCAATGTGGTATAATGTTTGTACAATCATTGTGACATTTAGACTGTCATTTACAATGAGACATCTGAGCACTCTGCTGCATCGTAAGAGATGAGATAAAACAAGTTTCAGAAACTTTCACCGTAAAACTCTGAGTGCAGCTTATTCTCAGGAACTTAACACGAATGTGATTATGACCAAGTACATACAGGTATATAGCCCGGTTAGAAAATGGTACCAATGCTGATCAGTAAAACTTAAATATTTGTAGTTCTGATAGGAAACAGTTTGTTCCCAGGAGACGATGAAGGGTTCCAATTGGTGTAGCTTCTCATTCATCCAGGATGTTGCGATCCTAAAGAGGTAAAAACTAAAAGAAAAGGTTTCACCTCTCATCCTAAAGACTTTTCATAGGTGATCATAGGTTGTGCGTTTTAGGTTTATAAGGTTGTGATGGAACAAACAGAGTCACAAAAATCAGATTAACTGTCCCACCCCTCCATCGTGAGTCATAGGGGTCATTATGGAGTAGTTTCTTATTTTTAAAAAGGTTTCTGGTCTTAAATATTTTCACTGTAAAAGCTCATTATATTTGTGAACCAATTTTTTGTTTAATAAAAAAAAAGTTAATACATTTTTAAAAATGAAACGTGTTTTTGTCTGCAGCACATGGCAGAAAGTGTTGAATAGAATATAACTGCTCCATGTAATAGAGCTGCCATTTAACTGAAGACAAAAAAAGCAAAAGAAGAAAAGATGTTTTGGCTTGCCGTACAATAAGCATTTCCACAAGGCCAAAAGTTTGCCTCGTCCATCTGGATTCATGTTTCTTCTCTTGTGCAGGTTTCCATTTACATCTTTAAATTTGAAGCCATTCAGCTCAATCACACATGTCTTGCTGGCTAATTAAATTGCAAAGAAGTATAAAAATAAAATTTAAAAGTTTGTTGAAAACTTGTCTTGAAAGTAGCAACTTGTTCGAAAAGAAGTTGAAAATAATATTTGTTTTTCTTCATCTCCTGGCATTTAAGTTGTAGAAGAGCAGGATTTTTCTAAAGAGCAGACACTTGTAATGAAGGGATTGTTCTCCCCAGCACTGTCTCACATACGTAACAACCTTTGTCTTGATATTTTACTACAATAGAAGGTTTAAACTTAATAACTGTAATTCAGCATATTTCTGTGAAGTGCTTCATTCGGGCTGCCTGCTGAGGTTGTTACAGGCTCTTCTTAAGTGGCTCTAAATCACCTCACAGTGTAGAAAGCCCCAGACGGCGGGGCGTGATTTGTTACCTGTTTTTGAAATAACAGTAGACACGAGGCTAGCAGTCCAAAACCACATCATTTGAGGTTGCCTGAAGTATGATGGAAAATCAAATAAGATGGTAAAGTGCTGGCTCAAACTGCTTTTCTTGGGAAACTTTAGAGTATATTAAAGCCGTCTAATCTAAATGGATCTTCTGCTGTCATACCCCTGAGGCCCGGTCCCCTCATCTTTCCCCGTTTCCACACTCTGGGTCCGCCTGCGCAGCTCAAACCTTTTTATCCATCCGTTGCCGCTGGGTTTGCAGTGCACAGAGCCCAGAATAAAGCTCGGCACAGCAGCACTTCCCTTCCAGTGACTCTCTGTTGCGCTTTAGCTGCAGCAGCTGTTGGTCTTACTGAACAGTAATATCATGAATTGAGATGTCATTTTAGTTCATCCAGTTAGGTGTAACAGCAGCACGCAGCATGGTTTGGGTCATGATGTTTTCTCCCCACTGGTGATAGAAGTAAACTGATGCCAGGGCGCACCATGGGAAGGATGGTGTGTTGGTCCAAGACAACACAAGTAGTGAAGTGTCTAGTATTTCATAGCTTTAATAGTCATTTTTCTCAAATTGTAATCAGTGAAAACTCTGGATGCTTAAAGAAGGTTGGTACTGTAAGCCTGGTACAATAAACACATATACTATAGTAATTATGTGGTGTTTAAAAAATACACTTGCAAAGCAACATACACTAAAACAAAATTATCTTCTAATATAGAAAGTACTGAAGCTAATAGACACACTTGAAAACATTTAATTTTTCTGAACATATTTTATTTGCTGCTTACTTAAATGAGACTTTGCTAACAAAGATCTAAACGGCTCTTTTAATTTCATCAACAAGGAAAACAAATGACCCTAAAAAGGCTGTGTGATGTAGTTAATTCTACTGGGAAAACTATGTGAGTTGATAAGAGTAGGACTGTCAAACACTTCATCCTTATTAGTACTATTTTTAATCATTTTACTTAGTAGATTTATGGTTCTGATCATAATGTGACATTATATTTTAACATTGTATTGAGCCTAATGTGCTGGCATGCACTGAAAAATGAAGAGACAGCCCTTTAGGTCCTTACATTTAGGATGTTTCTTAGTAAACTGACACTGACCCATCGCCTTGTCAGAAAGGATGGAGGAATCACGTACACATGTTATAAAACATGACAGGTCATCACTCCAGGCAGAAGAAATGTGCTGCAAAGCACAGCTCAGACGTAGGCTGGATATGTGTTTTAACATGAACTCTTTGGGCGCATTTTACAAGTTTGCTTTTTTTTTGTTCTTCGTTCTTGTGTTTGCCAGTAATATGTCCCATGTTCCAGGAATTTGTTTTTGCCCCACATTTCTTTTTCTAAAATATAATTTTCTTGTCCCTATTATGTCTAACTCAGACTGATTTTATATTAACTTTGCTGAGACTTATAGTCAGGGGGGCACGTAACTAGTCCGCCAGTCCACATGAGAACCAGATATCATTTATATAATAGTTGAGTCGTTGGTGCTGATCACCAACATTATCACTCTCCTATCATTTGATGGCTGTAAAGTTCTGCAAAGCCGTAGGAGTCTACTTGCCTACTGGCGTTTATAACAGATGGCCCATCATACGATCATTGAGTTATTTTAAAAACAGTTGCTCTCTCTCAGCTGCGTGACTGTAAATTGTTTCGGAGGTAGTAGGAAAACTTATTTCATCTTAGAAATCTTGGCTGGTGAAGCGGTGGTGGCATCCACATGAAGTCACCTGGGGCGTCTTCTCACCCAGCCGCACCTGTTCTCTTGGCCTCTGCGTATCCACAAAGGGCACAAAGCACAATCATCCCATGCAATGCTCTCCAAAGCTATAGCTGGCGTCATTCCACTTCTACTCATCTTCTGGCAAGTCGTCAGCATTATTCCTACGCCTGCAGTTAATTGCAAGGCTCAGGTATTTGTCTGTGGGGTATGTGGATGGCAGCAGTGGTGCCGGAGAGAGGAACGTCTGTTGAGCTGAGATGAGCACATGCCACCCGTCTGTCCCTTGCTGATGCATCCAGGTTTTGTTGCCATGGTCAGTGTATTTGTCACAATGTCAGCACTCCTTGTTCCACCCCACTCCAGCCCTCACAGGGGTGAAATCATTCATCTTTCTATTCATCTCTGGACTTGGAAGCCATTCATCATGAGTCCAGAGACCTCCATCAATTATTCCAATGGGAGGAAGACTAAGAAAAGAGAGCCTTTGAAAGGCAAATACATCTTGATTTAATTGGAAAACAGGTATTCTCACAACTGCAGAGGAGATTTCCCCAAAGATGGAGCTTGAGAGATAACTGACCGAAAGGGAGATGACAGACATGGAAAATTGAGGAGAAAAAGAGACAATGGAGCAGAAGATAGATGTAGAAAAAGACAATGAAAATGCTTGTGAGTAAAAGACAGAAAGGAAAGCTTAGAAACCTAAGAAAGACCTGGCAAAGGATTGAATTGGATTCATTTTTGTGGAGTCTCCAGGCAGGAGTAGATCACAGGCCTGACAAAAGAATCATTGGTGGAGGTTAAAAGGGTACAAAGGGTTCTTAACCTATTGATGTCCTCTTCTATAGTAGCCACTTATAGTGACACTTTCTCCCCCATCTGCAACTCACATCTCTGTCTCTGTGTAGGTGCCTTTGCATCCATGTCTATGTTTGGAAAGAGAACACTATCATTTTCTGTTTGCACTTAGTCCTGTTCAGGGCTGTGAGGGGGAAGGTCTGGAGCATATCCCATCAGCCAATGGGCAAGACAAATCACCAGTTGTTTCAGGGCCTAAATCCTGTAATTTGGCAGCAAAACCACAAACACATACAGGAGGTTGATTTTAAATATACAAAGTTCTGAAATGGATTTGCTTTGTAATTATAGGTTCTCAGAAAATGTGTTTGATCTGTTTAAAGTAGGAAATGCAGCTAATTTATCATTAACTTTTCATTTTACAGTTAAATTGTAGCAAATGGTGCATTTTCTCTATTATGACGAGCATTAGGAGGCCCATGAACATGTTGCTTTCAGGCGTTTCCCCTTTTGATTAAATTATAGTTCATCTGTGCAGTCATACTGTAAAGTAGGAACTTTTAAACTAACTTTTTTTGTATATCTACATCTCATCTACATAATTCCAGTCCTGTTTTCAAAATAAATAAAAAGTAGTTAGTAAAAGTAGTTTAATAGAACTTACTGACAGAGCACATGTCTCTATTTAGTCTTCTTCTGGGATATTTCAAATAAAAGTTGTTTAGCTGTCATGTTGTTTAAGTTTGACTCAAAATCTTTCATTATTCCACTTTATGCTATATAAACATAGTAAATTATGTTAAAGTAAAAACTGCCTTCTGTGCTGCAGACACTGCAGATATAAATATGCAGAAACATAATTAAATGTTCATAACAACACCTTGTTCTTGATTTAATCCACAAAGCAAAGTCCATTTCCTTGAAGTCAGGCTCTTTCTATTGATGACGTTTTTCTGTTTGCATTCCTGGTTATTGCATCACACATGCATTATTCCACCAGTGCAGTTTTTCTTCGAAGTTCCACTTTGTTTGGTGTCTGCTGTGCTCATACATGCATGTGTGTGCGTGCATGTGTGTGTGTGTGTGTGTGTGTGCGCACAAGGAAAAAGTGAAGACAAGACTTGCAAAGCTTTCATGCTTCTCTATCATACACCACCGTGAAATGTGAAATCTCACCACCGACGTTTGTAAAAAATCTCATCTCTGATCGCCTTTCACACTGGATTTTAAGGCTTGAACATATATGCGCTGAAAGACACTTGAGCTGAAATGTATGAAATTACTGTTGGAGTGAACTTCAAACTTTTTCTATTAGAATTTGACTTGACATTTATGCTGAAAGGTTAAGACACAAAGTTAAATGCCAATTGTTCCAAACTCAGCTCCTATCCATTAATAATACATGGTTATTGGTCTGGATTGCAGTTTCGACTAATGAATCTCACCACAATCAGTGCATTTTTAATATTTTGAGGCTTGATTAGATTTAAATTGATCACATAGTCATCTGGCAGTAAGCCTTTTGCTTTCAGTTTTTTTACTTTCTGTAGCCAGAGCAGGTCTAGTGTCGCCCATCAAGGTCATCCTTTGTACTACTGTATTCCCCTCATCTTGTCATTTTCAAACTGGCCTCCCCTTGGGTTCTGCCTGTGGCCTCTGTGCACACTCCCCATGCTACCAGCCTTTAGATATGTCAGCACAGAGATGGCACATAATCTATATTTTATAAGGCCTTGATATAATTGGTGGCAGTGAGGGAAGGTCATGCCTTTAGGGGCCTTTTTCGTTCCCCCAATGGTTTCCAAGACGAAATCCTCAAACAACGGTCCTCTAGTCATGCATGTGGATTGGAACTGATGAGGCAGTCAGAACAGCATCACTGTTTTAAGGGTAGTGGAGAAACAGCGGGTGCTGGAGTGCACAAATTATTCAGCATGTATTTGCTTTGAAAAGCAGGCGTGGGTTTTAATTAATGCAGCACAGAGATACATTCTGGGGTGAATTCCTAAAGACAACAGCAGTCTGGCTCATTGGACTGTGATCTGTAGTGTCTAAACTGAGAATAACCTCTTCATTTTGTTTGTTTCAATTGAATGAAAGTGAGATGTTTTAATTCTGCCTTAATGTAATCTAATTCCGTTTCATAAGCTAGAGGGATTTCAGAGGATGAAACGTGAGCTCACTGATTTGGTTACATACAAAATAAAAGTAGATTTATTTTCTTGTGAAACACAAAATCCAGCATCTGTGTTTTGTTTCCCTCAAGTTTCACAGCTTTAATGAGATTTGTTGACGTTGATCTCATGAAACAACGTTACTAAAGCCTTGACAATGATAACATGGTACGCTTCAGAATAGAAGGAACTAGCTGATCTTTTAAATTTACTACATGAAAGGTAAATGGATGGACGTTTTGTCCTTCTCATTCTGGGAATACAATTGCTTTTACTCCAAGTTTATTTTGTTACAAATTGAATTTTCTAGTAGCATAAGATCAACCAGTCAGTTGTTTTCAAATGAAGCTCATATTTAGACTGAAGCAATGTCACAATTACAGATCTAATCCTCAAAAAGAGGCCTCAGTCTCAGCACACCAGTGTTGTTTTCGTTAACGAAGACTATAACAAAAATATTTCTTTTACACACCGTTTTTTCTTGACGATAACGAGACGCTGATGAGCTAAATGTGGCTCTGATGGCTAAAAAGAGACGAGACGTGTGAGTTTGTGTTGGCGCGACAAGACGAGATGAAAGCGTTAGTGTGTGGAGTTGTGAAATGGTATTTAGGTGAACTCTTTTTGCTGCAAAATTTAAATCATGTGAACTCAGTCTCCACCTCCAAGCTCAGCTTTAATTGTGGTGAGGTTGAACCCTTTCATTAGTTCCAGGGTGAACAATCTGTTATTGTCTCTGGTGGAACTCTCTCATCAAATGGATACTTATTCAAAGAATACTTCTTGACAGCTTGTGACAAACCTGCTGATTGATTCCATATTATGTCCCTATTTAATCAACTCCATGGTGAGTCGTTTGCCTTGTTTGTTGCTTTTGTTTTACTAAAAATGCAGAACTATGTTCACCCACTCAACCATGCTAAGCTATTAAGCCTTAAGTCCTGATTAGTGATTTTATTCATTAAACAGTGACATGTCCTTGTTATTGTTATGGACGAATGTTAGACCTATACTTAAAATGTTGATTAAATACTTTGGTTATTGTAGTTTCATCCATTTGGATGTTTTTCATTACTTTCCCCGTTTATACCAAAACAGCCTATGGTGCTTTTGAACTGATTGATGTGAGTGATTCTAATTTGCAACTTATGTACCTAATTAATGCTTTAAAAAACTGATTAAAACTAGACTTCCTTTTTGAATTTTCCTCAACTAAAACTGGACTAAAACTATCATAGAAATGACTGAAATGTGACTAAAACTAATCAGCATTTTTATCTAAAAGACTAAGATTAAAACCAAAGTGGCTGAAAATACAACTCTGTGGCACACTCATCTTTTTATTAGAAGGACCTTTAATATGTTATTATCTCAAAATTCTAATGGGTTTCTCAGAAGTACAATACTAAACCTGTCTGACAAAATATTTTGGTCTATTCAGGTGCTTTATTCATCCTTTTCTCATTCATACCAGCCAGTTAATAGATGATGTCTACATGATAATTAATGAACTTCAGGTGTTTCTGGGTCTCACACCAGAGCAGCTTACCCTAACAAATCCTCCAGCTGCAAATTCAAAAATGTGCTTATTTTGAACAATTATATGTAGCTCTAATGATTTAATTTGCATTTCTTTGTTTTAATATTTTAATCACATTTTATTTTAATGTTCTGATTCTTTAAAAAAGTATAGGTACAGCAATTGAAAATGTTATAAAATAGAAGATAAAAAAATCAGTATTAGAAAGATAAACTAATATTCCAGTGCTGTTTGATGTGGAGCTGTAGTGTAAAAACCTCCATCAGTTTGCTCACGAAGCAGCCGTGATGCTAATTCAGGTCACATGGGGTGTAAACGATGAAATGCCTTTAAGATCCAGTGCAGAACAAGTCTCTTAATCAGCAGCTCCTGGTCTGAGTTATTTATAATCAGAGGTTGTGAAGGGCATTGAGAGCCCATCATTTCACCAGCTTTGTCATCACGTCCCCTCCCTCCACCCCTCTCTCCTCCCTGGGAGACAGGATAAACAATTAATGCTGACGTGGTGGCTTCTACATCTCTGTCCTCCTCTCTAGAGGTATTAATCAACCTCACCAACACGTGTAAGGCAAAGTTTTAGAAAAAGCCCCCATTGTTTCATATGAAGTCAACTTTGACTGTCTGTGCTTTACCCCTGTAATGTTCCTGCACTTCAGCTCCACCTTTCCTGCTAAGAAGGTTGTAACCCTCCCTGTCACTTCACTCTCTGCTCTGGACTGGTTGTATGCTTTGTCATCGGTCCCTTCTATCTGTCAGCTTCCTTTAAAGTGTTTCACTTTTAACAAGGTTTGGCATGACTTGATGCTCTTAAATGTATGTCAAATTTTAACCCTTTAACATCCACACCAAGAAGAAAGGTAATGGACAATTCTCCTTTTGTTCAGTTTGTTTTATTTTATTTGCGGCAATAAGGGTTATAACATAATGTCAAATAAAAATCATATAAAATAACTTTATTTTTAGAACATTTTAATATTTTTATTTTATTTTCAGCTAGGTTTAGTGCATGTTTCAGTATGATATAGGGACTAAAATGAAATGCTGACCTGTCAGTTAAAGGGTTATTGAGTCACTGGTGAATGTGTAAATTCCTTAGTCTTCATTTTTGGACACTTTCCATACACTGCATGATTTTATTTATAAAAACAATTTGACCTGATGAAACATAACATTGTGCATCATAGTTTGACATATGTAAATAAATTGGGACAAATTGTGTAAATATGACAGGCTAGTAACAGAATGTCCAAAATTCTTCTTCAAATCTTCTGAAATCTATAGATTATTGTACTTAAAACCACCGAATATTAGCACTGAGTTATTTGAAGCAAAACATAAAAAGAAAACATGATGCTGCTCAAAGCTTTTACACAGTTCTTGTCTGGGCAAGTAATTATTGATGAGGAAATGAGGTCTAAACCAGAGTACTGTCCCTTAATGTGCAGCCAGCTAATTTCATTGATTACTAATTTGGTTTTGTTGACTGATAATGCCTGTTATATTTCTATTTCTTCTAGAAAAAGGCCCTATTTCCCTAAGTTGGTTTTATTTTTTGTGTTCACTGTACCACCACATAATGAATGCCCTTTATATTATTTGCCCTTTTCAATTTAATTGCAATTTCTTTTGGCAGGTTTGAATTTAGTCTCTTATCTACTTTTATTTCCAGGAATTTTATAATGTGAAAAACTGCAGTGTAAATGCATGAAGCGGCCCAAAGCCACTTTTATTTTCAACTATAAGTCAAATATAACATTTAGAGCCCAATTAAAATTCATTGTTTAATGCCTGCTCTCAATAGTAATCACATTTAAGAAGGGTTTCTAATTTATTCCTCTAGACTGATTAATTGCATGGAATTGCTCCAGCCACTTCCTGTGTTAAACGTCAGTTAATTAGCTGACAGCGTTGGACGAGATAATTAAAATAGCTGGGGGCACATAGCCATGAGGAGGGGGGGGGGCTTCTTTTCTTTTTGCCACCTGAAGTCAGAGTGAGCCGTATGTTTGTTTCAGACCAAGGGAAAGTTTGAGGTTGGAGTCCAACCTTGGGTGGATAAATGGCGATCCCTGTGATCTACTGTTGAGCAAGCCTTTCTGTCACAGGAGTGGGGTTTGAGTTGTTTGTCTTCAGAGGGAGGTGAAGGGCATCTAGAGCCCATAACTTACTGTAGTTTGGTCTTTATTACTCATCATACCTGACTACAACAACCTTCAAACATACACAGTACGCACACGCTCAAAGCTCGAGCTTTAATCAGCCTGAAGTACACTCCTGTTTTTATAGTTTACATGTATTTTGTGAATGTGTTGTGCTTTTTATTTTATAGTTGAATTTGACTTGATCACAGTGGGAAAGGCGTTCTGCATTTATTTGTTCTGTTTGTCTTTAGACTTTGTAATTTATAAATCATCTCTAAAGGATTCTGTTTATTTACAGAGAAGTGAATTTACAGACTTATGCTGTTCACATCAGCAGATTCACCAGTGATCCTTTTGACCAGTGATTTTTTTTTTTTTTACCTTTTATGTGTGCAATAAAGGTATTAATTTAAACCCTCATTGACCTTTAATTGGGTTGGAGCTTATAAAATGCTTCACAGGTAATAATCCTTTTAGCTCAGTGGAAATCCAACGCTTGCTTTCATTCACTCATTCCAGTAACTTTCTATATTTTTCGATATAAACCTGGTTTTAAAAAAATAAACAAACCATGATGTCAGCTATCTGTTTAACAATGCATATTTATAGAAAAGGGGGGACCTCTATGGGCATGTCTGCCCCCTTAATTCTAGTCCAACCGGGTTTATGAGGCCAGCAGAGTGGCAGTGATTCATAGTTCAGCCCAGAGGCCCTCTCTCCCTAAGTCCCTCATAATTAAAGTTGAAGCATATGGCATTGTGACCACGCAAGCACAGAGGTATCTGCTGAACTTTTCTGGCATCTTACTTTGAATCGCTGACAGTGGCTGTCCCTTTAGCCGTGCCTTAGTGAGGCCGGAGATAAAAGCGAGTCACCTTGAGATGCAACAGGCCAGGCCTGCCAGCTTCATCACCGTCCTTTAGCTTTGTTCAGAGTCTGACTGTAAAGTTGGTTTGAGATTAGAAATGTTCAGAAAAGTTGCTTGCTTTAGTTTGTTACATAGATCTACTTAGAACCCAAAGAAAATTGGTTCCAGTTTGTTTTGATTTAGTCAGTAAAATAAGTCATTGAAGGACACGGGAGAGACATTTGTGAGATTCTCGAGTTGAAGCATTTTTTGGGTGAATCATTTTATTTTAATTTTTTTTCTTCAAATATACTTGCAAATATTTGAGTTTTAATAGTTTCCAAAATTTTCCTTAACCTGACAACCTTTTTTAATTCTAAACCTTCATATTCTGGTTGGAAATGTTTCTTCTTTCCTCCTCGGTAAGATGTTGAAATTGTCTGCTTTTTTAAATGTTGCCAAACTTTCTTCCATTATAATTGTACCTATTAAGTTACACTTGACCGTTTCTATCTGATTCAGCTGCAAGCTTTTTCTTGGCTTTTCTTTTACCCCTTTTTGGGGTATTTATTTAAATGTAAGACCACATGTTTAATTACATAGTTTATTTTATGTCTATAAAACTTCAAAATTGAAAGACTGCAGACTTACATTGTTTTATCATTAATTTGGTTACATGAAAAAGCAGCTGACATAAAAATAAGCCCCAAAAATAACTACTGGTAATTGTATTTTTTTATGGGAGCGTGTTTGAGTCACATCACCATTGCAGCAGCCTCCCACAAACTTTACAATGTTTAGCTTTTTCTATGTGCAGAAAAAGTCATCATTTTGACAGAAACAAAAACCTACAAAAATAATCATTCCAAAAACCTTTACATGCATTGATTTTACAACATTCACTATATTACTGATCATTATCCAGAATTAGATTGCAAATAGCATTTTTATTGATGACATAAATTTATCAATCCATGAATTTATCCCGTGTAATTTGACTCATAACATAGACAAAACTGAGATTTTTGTGTAAAATAATACCTCAAAGCATTGTTTGTGCTGCACTTAACCCAAAATCTTCATTTACTTTAGATCCATTGTAATCAGTCAGACTCTTTTCTCTCTTATTGTGTCTCATTCTGGAGTGGTTCTCACTGTCACCTCCTCTGTAGTCATCTCAGGTGCACAGCTGCCCTCTGGGCTTTTTAAAATAATATTTATTCTATTAACATATATTACTTGGCATTTAGTCAGGCCATACTTGATAATATCGCTTAGTCGGACACTTCTAAAACCACTTTTCTAGCTTGGTTTGAAGTCATCGTGACAGATCTTAAAATATACAGGATAAAAGTTCAGTTAAAGTTTTAAAGAAATGATTGTAACTGAATTTTAAAACTAAAACCTAAAAGCCAAGATGAGTAGATGGAGTGGCCTCATATGGCTTTTCTTGATGAAAACAAAAGCCAAATAGCACAACCTTGCACTGCTCTGCTCAAAACCTGGGTTTCCTTGCTGACATGATGTTTTTATATAATGAATTTATATTAGAAATGTAGTTTAAACAAATTGGATAATTCAGTTATATTTAAATTTTAGTGCTCTACACAACCATCATTGTAACCACGGAGCATCTTCTGGCTGACCATTGTTCATATTAAATATAATGTTGGGATATTTGAAGTAATCTAGACTGTTTTTATTGAAAATCTGCACATTTAGAAATAGCCATTTTGTGATTTTTTTCCCCCAGTATTCTCCATGTATAATAAATTATGGAAATGGTTGTCCAGTGCTGTGACCATCATCTTTCCTGCATTTCATACATTTTTTTTCAGACGATTGTTTTCTATTGATTGTTGAAATTAATTAAACATTGAGAAATCAGTGTTCTGTTACATTTAGCACTATACTAGATACAGAGAATGATGCACTTGATGGTTATGTCTCATTGTTCATTCTTCACACTTTTTTTCCTTCTTCTTTCTTTCTTTCCTTCACTAAATCATTCATTCTCAGACCTATTCGAGAGTGAAATGGATCACGGGTCAGACTAGTTAATGGGGTTCTACGAGCCGTAAGATTACTTTCCTACCTGAGCTCATTCTTACGGATCTTCTTCGGAGTAGCAGCTACAACAGCGAACCTCTTCCCACCAAACCTACAGAGGGACTATTTCAACTGGTTGTAGTTTCCATCATCTCTGCCCTGCCAAAAATCAGCAAGCTCAGCATTTATCTGGTATTTTGTGCCCAGCTTCCCAACGGGAGAGAGACACAAACGTTAACAAGAGAACTCTTTAGCCTCCCCAAGCAGTTTACTTTGAACAGCAACTAGTATGGTTCCCCCCCCCCCCCCCCCCCCCCCCCCCCCCACACACACACACACACACACACACACAACAATCCTCTCAAATTTTCAAACTATGCTGAACATTTTTTCAACATAAAACACTTCATTGCTGGACGTTGAGAACAGAAAGTGTTCTTTTTTCTCAATCTTCATTTATTTATTCGTTTATTTTACTTTGTTGTGATGAAAAGTCTCTAACTAATCGCTAATATTGGTCATCTATTAAAAGTGGGAGTGTTTTTCCTTATTAAACTCTTAGTTGATCTATTAGTTTATTGCATTTCTGCACAAAACATTTAACATCATCATGACAACTAAGAAGCTCCCTGATTGTAAAATATATACTCTTTTTCTAACTATATTGCCATTATTATACATAATTATCAGTTTTATTAGAATTGGCTGTAGTTCATGAAGGCAAACCTCAATATTGAATAGATGAAAGAAGTGAATCCTTTCTGCAGTGTGATGGTTTTAACTTTAAGTTTAGATGATTTGAGGAAAAAGTCGACGTCTTAAAGATTGATTACACAGCAAAGAAAACCCCTCTAGTGTTTGAGAATTGAGCTGTGATCCTCATTGCTTTCCCAGTAGACAAACAGAGCAGAAATATTGATCTGAATTTATTTTGATTTATGTAACTGCTATATGATGCACCCAGAGTCCCCACTGCATCTCACCTAAGAGTGTGATATATAAACTGTATGCCTAATTATTAAAACTCAGTGTAGTTCATTTATTTTGTCAAGTGAGTCTCAGAAAATTATTACACTTTTATTCATTTTTTCTGACTTTGTTTCAAACCTTAACAATTAAATGAACAAATATATAAACTAGCATTTTTTTATGTAAAAGTAAAGATCCCTAATTGTCTTGGTAAAGTAATCATTGAGGCCCAGTCCCAATCCCTTCCTGTTTTTCTGGAATAAGGAGCATCTTGTGTTTTTGCGATCAAAGGAGGAGAAGACCACTTCTCCCTGAACTTTAATATAAATTGGGCAGCTTAGCTTTGAAAATAGAGTGGTAATGTATGTGTGGTGGATCAAGGTGAGAAACTGGGACAAAGGTTCATTTGGATCCTCAACGTGAAAGAAGAAGTCATTGATGCCATAAAAGACGATTTCATTAAAACTGTACCCTACGTAGTCTTCATCCTGTGCTAGGCTGCATTTTTTTACTCAATGGTTTTTTTTTTTTAATACTTGTCAGATGCACACTAACAGCAGGAGACAGGATGAGTACTCCTATACCTGCTACTAATAAGAGCTCCTCAGACATTGAAAGAACTTCACAAGGCTTATATTTGATAAAGTGCAGCTGAACAATAATGAGGACCCTGATGTTTAATTTGAGTCTTTTCTGGTCCACCTTGAAATCCTGGTAAAGACTGTGCAACTCGTCTATTGGTTGTGTTGCTGCTTTCCACTTGTGCCATTTTTTAGGTCCTAATTGGTTCTATTTCTGTTCTGATGTGAGACTATGGCTCTGTTTATCAGCTCTCCAAGTAATCATTGGGCGTTTTTTTGTTGTATTTCTTTCCTCTTCTTCCTTCATGTTGTTATATTTGAATTCATGAGTGGTATGTGTTTCCCTCTTTATTCTGTGTGAGTAGTCATTTGAAAGGAATAGGAGATCTCTGAAGTCATATTTTCTCTCTTGTTAAGCATAAAGTGAGTTTACTGTTGAGACTGTATTGACTCAGATAACTGTAGAAATATTCTCTTTTTTATGCTACACATTTCATCAGAGTAGCTGTGAGTAGTCTATATAGTTGAAGACTTTTTTGAAAAACTAATCAATTACAATGTTCTATCAATATTGACTTTTTTTTCTCATTTTCTTTTTTTTTTTTTTTTTGAGTCACAAAACAGATCACTTAAAAAAAAGATGGGTCTTTGGTGAAAATGAACATTTATTTCAGGAATAGGCAGCTCCAGTAGAAATTACATTCACCTCACCTTCTCCTCTCAGCTGGAGGTCCAGATCTGATCAGGGCTGTGAAAAGCTGCAGCAGGAGCCATGGCAATATTATATGACAGCCATATTTGTTCTGTCTGTTCAAGTGCTTCACAGAAAGTGATGCTTTCTTATTTAGCGCCTTTCATCTTTTTCACTGTACACTTTTGATGAGACGTCTTCACGCCTTGTATTTTAACAAAGGGAATCAGCTGTCGTACACAGCGCAGCCCTGACCACGCTGCTTCTCTGGCGCCAGCTGTACGCGGAGAGAAAGTGAACTTGGGATGTTTGCAAAGTGAAGTTCAGTCAAATTAATCATTCTGTCAGACAATGAGAGCAGAGCACCCCAGGGCTAAAAGGGAGACAAGGCCTTTCAGCAAGAAGAAGAATATGCTGCGCTACTGTGTATGTTTTGGGCTTGTTATTCATTTTCACTAAAGTAGCGCGGACGGGGACGAGTGTATGTGTGTGTGTGTGTGTGTGTGTGTGTCTAGTGGTGTGCTTTCACTTTCTCGATGCCGGCGAATATATCTATCGTTCCGGGAGTCATTTCCCCTAAGAGGGGATAAATGTATGTAGCTGAAGGTGAGGACAATGCAGGAACATCACATTCAGACTCTAATTCATCAAGTTCATAGCTGGTGTCAGGCCTCTGCCAAATGTTGCATTTTCACAGCATCCTTGTAAAGAAGCAGTTACTGGCCGTGCGAGTGTCTTCAGTGCTTACGCTTTATATCTAATTTGTGTCTGGACGTGCAACCTCCACAGAGAAACACATCAGCTGTTGCTCCTCAGCTGCAGTTATTTTTTATGTTTTTCACCTTCTTTTATTCAGACTATTAAGTGTATAAAATAATTACAAGCTATTTCCATAGTTCAGGCTATTAACTGTGCTTTTAATTAGGAACTTAACCCACTCTGTAAATACAAAGATTTGACTGTATTTTATTGTTGTAATGCTGTTTATTTAAAGAATTTTACTATAGTTTTCTTCTCAAAATTGACCCCCCCCCCCCCCCCCCCAAGGGGGATTTAATTTTTTAAAGAGCTTTTCCAGCCATTCTTAAGAGTTTCTATGTAAAACATGATCCTGTCTTTTATAGATAAGTAAGTTTGATACCTATTTTTGGAAAAATAGCTGCCATTTTATAACAGGTCCAATATCCAAATAATGATAGTGATTCATGTAATTTTAATTCATAAACATTTGCACTGCTGTCAGTTTAGCAATGCATTATGATTTACATGTAATTATATAGTTATTTGCAATTATAATGATCATCGACTGCTGCAAAGTGTAGCGCTTCAGGTGGATCCGAGGGTCAAGTCCAGCAGGGATTTCTTAAGATTTTGGCCAAAATAACTGTGTAATGCAGAATTGACAACCATGTAAAGGTTAAAAAAATTTTATGTGAACCTTTGTAAAATGTAATACATTTGGGGGTTATTTTGGACAGAGATGCAGCCAGTTCCTGTCAGACTTGACCCTTGTTTGCATCAGAAGTGCTGCATTTAGCTGCTGGTAATGTTTAGACTCACTCATAATCATACAGTTTCATTTAAATAACAGTAATGTAAAATTAACTGCAGTATAAAAGTTTGAAAGATAAAATGAAACCATTATGAATTTGTAAAGATTTGGCAGCAATATGCGCTGACCTCCATTAGCTCATTAGTCTGTGAAGGATATAAAAGCTATTTCTCAAAACAGAGGCCATTCAGGAATCTACCTACAAAGGCTAAGATAGTAATTAATTCAAAATAGCCTAAATATATTTTTAAATTTATAACAACATCAAACAAATTTGATAGCAGTTGTAATTTTCTTTTACAAAATCAGACAAAAGCTGAAGCACGTCGTAAGAATATTCTCCCCTGTCAAGGTTTGACTTTATTTATTATAAGTTGTGAAAATATCCTTAAAACTAGAGATCAGTCTGAGATATTATTTGTCTCCAAACTTTCTTTACAGTTTGTTTTTCCTCTGAAGAAAATGACATTTAAACCTCAGAGAGGTGGTAAATCCGTGACAGCGTTCCACCAGTCTCAATTCCAACACATGCATTACAACTATATTTTTGTTTGTTTGACTCTGATACGTCTTCATTTCTGTAACGTGTGAGAAAAGCAGCACCCGTCACCGGACATGGCAGGCGTGTTCTTCTTTATTCATCATCTCCCGTCTCCCTCTCACCTTTTCATAAGGTAGATGTACTTTTGCAGCTCCGTCCTCTTTGTTGTGTCTCATGCATCAATTTATCTCACTTGAACAAACCCGGTAAAATCTCTCTTATGCACACACACACACACACACAGTTCTTATCTTTTCCTTGCCTTCATCTCTTTTTTCCTCTTCCCTTCTTCCGTGTCTGTGGTAGCAGGATACCCGTCTCTGCCACCAGCGTGATTCAGATACCTTCTGGATGTGGTTGTGAACACGGTGGGGGCAGTCACAGTGATATATGGCCATAATCCCACTGCTGCAGCATGACACGGCTGTCAGTTGCCATGGGAGACTACATGATTTATACTCTGCAGCTCTGCCCATGGTTTGATAAAAGTGATGTTAAGAGCCTGTTCCTGCACAATTGTGCAAAGATGACAGTGCCCCAACACTGACAGAAACTATGTAATAAAATAAAAGTAAATTATTTAAAAATGTCAGCAATCTAAAAGCTGCTGTTAATTTTTTATCAATAAACATGTCAAAATATAAGCTGATTGGTCTCCTAACAAGTCCTGAACCAATCTGGGTATCCCCCTCTGCTTTGAGTGATTAATGGTCCCTCTTCTTTATGTGTGCCATTGCACATTAGGCTTCATCTGATTTTACTGAATACACTGAAAGGTCGTTGGTCACAGCAGAGCAAAGCATGCATAACGTTAGAGACTGAGCTGTGCATCAAAATGAGAAACATTTGTACATGGGTGACTACTTCAGGCAGAAGATATGGGCGCTATCGATTTGAGCTGGGGAGAAAAAACTAAATGAGACAAAATCAATATGAATAATATACTGGGCTGTAAAGGAACACTGTGTAAAAGCAGAATAAAAATGGTTGTTATACGGCTTAAAAAATACAAGCATACAAAAAGAGAAAAGATTTAAATCAGCTGTGAAGTTTATATGCTCTGTCCCTTAAAGAATCGAAGGCAGGATTTCAGCTTTTATAATTAAAGTTAAAGCAAAATAAATAGGCAATAAATATTGTCAAAGCAATGCACATTAATAATAAAAACAGAATTTTTTTATTCTGCTAGTATACAGCAGAAATTGTATCTCTCCAAACTGCACACCTTGCAGCATTATCATATTTCTGTGTGTATATGTCAGATGCTGGAGAATACTTCCATCCTTTCTCTGTTTTAGCTCTGATCTTGTGAGCTGAGAGAGTTTTGTGCAGCAGACGTTTAGCTACTAAATGTTGCACTGTGTTCACATCAAATCATTAATATTAGACATACTGTGGTTTATTCAACACAATGTGAACTTTTACAAGTTTTTCTTTGAGAACAACTTTTTCTATGTAAAACTAGAAAGAAAGCAAAAATTTAATGATTTCAGTTTAAATCTAAAACATAAATTAAATTTAAAAGTTAAAAGTTTATATCAATCGATGTCAAACTGTTCCAGAGAAACTCTTCTTGGGGTCTGAATGTCTACCAGTGATATGAAAACATGTTTTTGTTTATGACAACATTAATGGGATTACTGTGTCAGACTAACTAAAATATAAGGATGAATGTGTTACTTTCTCAGAGAAGGATCCAGATTACATAGGGGGTCCAAACCATCCATTTCCACATAATGCCTCTGTTCTAATCCCCCCTTTGAGTTCTGGGCTCTCTTCTGAGTGGGACAACCTGGAAAACCTTTGTCTGTAATCAGATGGTCGAACCACCTCAGCTTACTTGTTCCTAGGAGCAGTGGCTCTACTCTGACCTCCCTCTGAATGATGGAGCTCCTGAGTCCTTCCACCCTAAAACTGAAGCACTTTTCATCCACTGGTGTCCAGGATCTTCTTGTTTTGGTCACAATCCAAATCTGGTGAGGAGTACTAAAGACCCTTTTACCACAGGTCCATCTCAGACTCCATCCATCACTCGTAAACATGACACCAACATGAAGAGTCCACGAGTACCTGGTTTATTCATTAAATGACACAAATGCACACATAAAAATTCAAAATATATATTTACTTGAATATTCAGTTGATCTTTAAATTTGCATTATCACCAATAAAATATTGTATCATGATGTGTTACTGTGTATTCAAGCCCTGTTAAGCACTAAATCTGAAAACGTTTAAAGAAATATAATATTCTAATCTAAATATGTTTTTAAAAATATTCAGCATTTTAAACAAATGTAAATAGAAATGCAGTAAAGGTTGACACTTTTCTAGAAAATGTGTTGATATTGAGATAAAAACCCTCACATAATTTATTGTGTTATATATTTACCTAAGAAGTCATCCTTCTTTTCCATCTGCCATAGCAGACCTTAGCCTCCCCCCCTCTCTCCTCCATCAGTCTGTCTGAGTAGGTTTTACTTACTTCTGCTACATCCTGTGTGATTGTTTGCGGCGAAGGACGAGCTGCCGATCGGGTTCCCCTTTGATCCAACCACCAGACACATACGTGCTGCTGTCTCTTATCATCTGATAGAGAATTTAGATTTGTTAGATTTCCTCCTTGATTTTTCAGGTAAAGTAAACAAGAATGAAATGTGGGGACCGACCTTTGATCTAATCTCTGCAAATCACATCCACTACCGAGGAGTAAATAAAACATTAATGCAGCATTGAGTGTTTTCTGTATAGATTTACACATGGGGAAACGCTCTACCCTGATCCTTGCAACACATTAGCTCCAGGGCACAGAATCCATGTTGAAAGTCTTTGTTTTCTGTGTTTCTGCAGGTATGGTGAACTACAGTGAGGTTTCTGGATATCCGCTCATTCAGCACTGGAGTCTTCGCTCTGTTCTGTACCACGTCAAACTCAACCAGTGGGTCCTGTCTCAAGGTGAATGACTCTTCTTTATTATAAAGAGAAACTATTTACTTCTGCAGGAGGAAACTTTGCTTCATTCTCCAGAGAGAAAAACAGCCCCATCGAATATTATTTATTATCACGTTGTAATTAATGACATGTCAAGGTTAGCCGCTCATCATAACAGCTTGGCTACTTTATTTTTAATTTGCGATCAGCTATGGAATTAATTGGCAGGCAGCCATGTTTTGATCAAACTTGGCAAGCATTATGGCACAGTTCTAAACATTCCTGCACACCTTGGGTCGTCAGCATTATATACATATATATATATATATATATATATATATATATATATATATATATATATATATATATATATATATATATATATATATATATAAAATTTTTCTTGTAGTTTCAGACATTTTTGCTAGTTTTTAAAGTCTTCGTGTTTTTACCTTTTCAGTTTTACAGTTGTTCCTGGAACATGAGGGTGTGCATTAATAGTTCGATGTGACTCGTGTTTCTGTGGTGTCTCAGCTGAAGTGGTTTTATTTTTGGTCAATCCGCTTACTTTTAGAAAACCCTATGCAGAAAAAGACAAGTCTTTAACTCTTATAGAGGCGGCAGAGGCAGACAGGCGGTTGTGTAACACGTTACAAAAGGTTTAAGTTGGGCTCATTATATGAAAATAAATCCTCGTTAAAATAGTCGGACTTATCGTGGGAGCAATTTTCAGCTGCAGTGCTTGGAGGAAATTCTGACAATCGAAGCATGAGGGTCAAGTTCATTTTAATAACAAATTAGAGTCTGTAAGTGTCACTGTGAAAGGCTGTACACCTACAGGTACTCAACAAGCACAACCAAACAAGAGGGACACCAAGCTTCAAGGCGCATTATCGGCTGAGTATTACATCAACAATTGCAAATCTTTGCTTTATTGTGTATTAACTCCAAATAACATTTAATATCCAACAATGTACGGAGGCAAAGGAGAAAAGTGTTCCAGCAAAATGAAAATGAAACTGCATAAACATGTTTTCCCTCTCAGGAGGGCTGTTCTGAATAGCAAAGATTTTCAACATTTCACATAAAGAGGTGCCTTTTTTATAATGCATCAAAACCCAGGGCTCTATAATAGGGTTCTACAGTTTAAAAGTAAGGTTATTGCCTTACGGGAAAAGCAAATGAAAACACACAAGCGTCTGTGCCTGGGGGAATGGGTGCTTCAAACAGCTTTATGCGCTGTATAATGGAAAAGAGCTGTGGAAGTGTCAGAGTGGGATGAGTGATGATTAAAGTGGGATGGGATCTGCCATCTCCTGTGTCAAAAACAAATTCATGCTGAAACTGTTTGGTAGACCTGTTGTCATTACTGACATCAAAGCTAATTTCTATAGCACCTATATACTCTATGTATTGGAAATACTCAAGTTTCTCTTCTTTAATATATACAGATTTTTTATCCACATTCTCTATACTCCATAAACACAAACAAGCTATGCATTCAGCTGAGATTTTACTCATAGTGTCTTTTGAATCATTTTCTTTAAATTTGGATGCTTTTTATTTAAAACCATCTATACTAATCTAAATAAACCACATTGGTTCAGCAAACTTAGCGTATATTTCCATACAGTTATTGTCATAACTTGAGTCTGATGTTTTTAATTATCGCTATAAGTTGAGGGCCTAAAGGCAGACTCAGGCTCTGAAGAGAGGCAGGTGGTGACAAGGAATAATGTTTATTTTACACATTTAAAGGAACTGCATTGGCAGGATGTAAAGAGAAAATTATATAAACACTGAGGCATGAGAGAATGAATAAATAAACTGATAACAGAACAGGGAAAGCAAGTTAAAGCTAAAGACTATACTGTGTATATACTCTGCATTTACTATGCAACTGGCAGACTTCACACAAGATGATGACCTCGCTATGATGTAATAATTAGTCTGAAATTTGAGGTCTTTGCAGGATCTTCTCTTAGCACATGATGCATTGTGAAAGGTCAATGATCTTTTTGAGCATGAACAACAAGGTTATGGTGGTTTATTCTTGTGTTTGCAGAGTTTGGGAACATGGGGAAGCATGGTGGTGGCCTATCTATGATAAGGGTCCCACTTTGGGAATTTGAAGCAGACTCAACTACATCATGTGGTAGACTTGTGCTGTGAGCTTCTAGTTTGTAACAGCATCCTGACCCACTACAAGAGAGTTGTGCTAGGGTTGTGAATGAGAATTGATGCCATCATGGATGCACATTGTGAGATTATGGTGTGGACTTACTGCTGACCTATAGAGTGTGGTGAGGGTGCAGGAAAGTGTTCCAAAAACAGCAAGGAAAACCTTTTTGATAAGTGCTGAATGTGTACCAGCACCATGATTGCCTTCACACTGAAGGAGGTTTCTCCAAATTTGAAGCGACACTCAGCATAGCTGTGTTTTAATCCAGAGTAAAGAAGGTCCAAACCAGGGTCAACAATACCTAACATCGTTTTCCCAGCTTTAATCACAGTCACAGTTATATTTTTCTCTTCCTGCTTCCTCTATTTTAACAACAGCATTAAGACCAGGTGTTTGTGATGCAATTCTGCTGCAGCTCAAACTTTGTAATGTTTCTTGCATTACAATCAAAGTTTTACAATATCAAGCCTTCACAATGGCTGGAAATCACACAGTGGCTCTGTCCAAACTCAGGGGCTGCATCTTTTAAAGGACTTACCCCAACTGGTTAGGCTGGGACCTTCGTCAACTGTGAAGACCGGATGTCACCAGCTGTGAAATTGGGTGGTCCTCCTTCAGATTTATTCTTACCTTCATATAAACTGTCACCTAGCAACCGTGATGGCACTAAACAGAATCAAATATGCAAACAACAAAAGCCTAACCACACTTTGAGCTTGTATTTTTTGATACATTCAGGTGTTCATGTACTTTTAGTTTAAACTGTAATCATCACCTACTCTATCTCCCGCATCGTCATTTGTTACAAGAACAAAAATCTTCAGACCTGTCCCTAAAATCCAGGAAAATACTGGAAGCATTTGGAGGAGCCTTCAAATTTGGACAGTCTTTCTTGCATCACTGTGATGTAATCAGCCGTCTAATGTGGCCTACAAAGGATGCACCCCCTGATTTTGGATATAGCCAGTGTGAGCTGGACCTAACGACAGGTGTAATAATTAGAATGTGGACATATGGAGTTTGTACTACAAACCTGGCTGAACTAATACTAAGAGTCATGAAAAGTAACAGACAGGCTGGGGTTCCCTATTTGGGATGCTGCCCTCGCAACCTGGACTATGATAAGCGGTGAAAGGCGAGACGAGGTATTTTATAATCCTAAAATGTATTGTCTATGCTGGCGATGCTACTTTTAAAAGAAACTTACTTATATGGTTTCCTTTATATTTTCTGAGCTGTTTCAAAAGCTTTTTGTAATAAATAAGGAACAAAAATAAAACATGATTCAGTTCAGTGAGTGGGTTTATTGTAAATGTCTTGGCTCGTTTTCTGCCCTTCAGGCTCAAAACATTGCATTGAAAGTGGGTTTGTTCTACAGTGGATTTATTTTGGTCTTGAAAACATTTCATAAGATGAATGTGAATATTAATACGAGCATACAGACACAATTTGATGCAATTTGGCAACTATGATTCTGTCTCTTTCATCCACTATCAGTAGCAAAAGTTAAATTGTTATAGTTCACTATAATAATTCCATAAAAAACATTGAATTAATAGGATGAAACTTCAGAGCAGCATTAATCAGTTTTTTTGAATAAATAAATATTTTGTTCAGTTAAAATTATTTTATAAGGATCCATTAAAGGTTTAAACCTGGGAGAAATGGAGGATAAATGAAACACCTGCACATAGTACTGTATTTTTTACTTCTAGGAAAACTGATCGATCACCAGGTTGTGCTTTTACATGTGTTGATCTCTTATCTTGAAACCCAACCTGCCCTGAGCAGATAGATAGATACGTTATTGATCCAGGGAAGGTAATTGTTTGGCTAAGAGATGATGTATCCAGCTTCAGTTACCGTGGTGATAACACCCTGGAAACCCAAACTCAGAGTTAAAGTTAAAACACTGAGACACTAATCCTCTTTTGTGGTGCAGACCTTCGAAGTGGTGAGAGCAGAAAGCAAAAACCCGCTGAGAAAAAAACCTCAGGCTCTGATACAAAACATGAAAACAAGAGCAAAGAAGCATAAAAACAGGATAAAGATTAGAAAAATACAGGAACCATAAAATACGCAATCTCTGAAATGACAAAAACAAGGAGACATAAAACCAAAAAGCATAATAAAAGCCATAGATCATGGCTGTGTTGTATTTTATATTTTTTAATCCACGGTTCTGGTTGAGCAAGCAGCCTTGTGCATGAAAGGCACCAGGGTCCCAACCCCTCAGCCTCTTTCATGTCGTCCCCATTTCTCTTCCCTCTTGTCCCTCTTCACTTCTGAATAAAGGCCACTAGAGTCCAAAGAAAGAAAATATTTAAAATGTTTTTCACGTAGAAACCCCAGCCAGTGTAATTTTTCATATTTATATGTGCATTTATGTTAGATATTATTTTTGTTTTTGTTTGATCCCATGGCAACTAGTTTTGTTCTTTTTCTTCCTCTTTAGTCCAGTAACATCAACATCTGGGTCTCACTAGTTCACCTCTGGTGTTTTCAAGGACTGTTTCAAATGTTGAGATATTCCTTCCAGTGATTCAGAGTAGGAAAATCATTAAATAATTTCTATTTCCATCATGTTTTATCATGCATTCTTCAAAAATCCATCATAAATAGGTTCTATTCTGATAAGTGCACCCACTCCTCTATAAATACAGGCATGACACCTCTAATGCATTTCCAATGGCGCTGCTGTGGTTTAAAAGTGGCTGCTGTGTCTGCTGAGGATACACTTTCTATTTTCTCTTCCATCAGAAGCGACTCAACAGCCTCCAACTTTTTCCCCCCTCTTTTAACTCCCATTTCCCACTTTAGCTCATCATATTTCAACAGCCACTGGAGGGTGAGGCCACTGATTTTTACATCTGATAGCAAAGCCCCATCTCTCATCCTCACTGTGCTCCCTGTCTCTCACTTCAGCAGCCTCCTAATTAAATTTCGTCTGAGAAGTTATAGTGAGCGAAGCATGAGAGCTTAGATATTAATACGGCTTCTCCCAAAAATCCTAACGATGAGCTGCTGTTGCAGTTTGGATTTCTAATATTTGCTGAACGAGAGTCCCACTGAGCACATGGACTTTTTGTTATATTCTGATTAATGGATCATATTAAACATAATTCGTAGTGCGCTTTATGTCCTTGTTCTAGGACCTGAGATTATGGTCAGGATCCCCAACCCACAAGACAATCGTATCCACAGCTTTGTTTTGTAGTAAAACCTGCCAGTGCAGTGAAGGAAAACCAAGGAGTGGTCTTACTGAAGCATAGCAAAATGTATATGTTCTTATAGTCACCTTTTACAATATTTAATATAACCTGATACCCCATGTTTAGCATAATAAAGTGTTCAGTGTTTGGACACAAAGATCACATTTAGCTGTTCAGATTGTAAAAAATAAAAGTAAAATCTTTTGCTAAAAGCACTTTTACTGAGTGTCAATAAAAATGTTGATAGGATAGTGTGAGAGATGGACCAGTAGATTCAATCCATTGTGGTGAAGAAACAGTTCTTGAGTCATTGGTCCATCTGTGTTCTAACCCTCATCTTTGGCTATCAAACCAGGGTATCCAGGATTCTTTGGTGCCTGAATTTCAAGAAGCAGAAGTGGATTTCTACTTTTCTGCTTTTGAACAAATAGCACAAGCTTTGTAGTGGACACCTGATGTCTGGTCTCTTCTTTTACAATGTAACATCCATGGTAAAGCTCAAGAGGTTTTAGCACCTCTCCCTCTTGATGACACTCTGAACTTTTCTCCTGCTCCTCCAGTCATCAGACGAAGCTCCACTCTTTAAGAATGACTCACCTGTCAAAGGGCCCGGCCGTGTTTTGGTTTGAGCAGTTCACCCTCATGTGTGTTTGGAGGATTTAGCTTAGCGTTGTTTGGTTTGTAGGCAGTTTGTGTGACTGATCTTGTGGTGAGCTTGTGTGTTCTAATAAAAACCTTTAGTTTTGTAAACTTTTGTGGTAAGCCTCACTTATATGTAGAATCCTCTAGTTTTTATTGTGTTTTTTTACAGTATATTTTTGTTAATGGTTAAAGTGTTTTTTATCTGGTTGGTTGGTTATTTTTTACTTTCAGTCAAGTTAACCCTTGTCACTTATTTTTTGTAAATGGTACCTAGAGCTAGAATAGAATAGAATAGAATAGAATAGAATAGAATAGAATAGAATAGAATAGAATACTGTAGAATAGAACTTTATTTGTCTGACACCAAAAATTGGTTACAGAAATGTGTCTTTCAATAGGGCTCGACAATCGTCATACATCACACTCACATAAAAACAGTTAAAACCATGTAAAACATACCTAAAAAAGAAACAAATAAAAACAGTAAAATCATTTCTGGGTCGTTGGAATTCCTCGACTGTTAAGGGCTGTGATTGCTGTTGGAATGAATGATTTCTTATGTACTGCTTTTTTGGCCAGTGGGACTCGTGTGTTATAATTGACACTAACCTCCGTTTGTTAATTATTTTATGAATAACAGAAACAAAAAGCAGTTACCTAACTGCAATAAACCTACTTTTTTTCAAACCAAAAACATTTGGTCTAATGCTACTCCCCATTTTTCCTGGCTGAGCCAGGTTATAGCAAAGTGGCTGAAATGAGCCTCCTCATACAACGGCCAGGCTACGCTTTAGAGGTAAGACGAGGAGCAGAGATGCTGCTCCTCTGCATTGAAAAAGGAAGCTGAATTGGTTCAGACACTTGATAGCGATGCCTCCTGCTTACCTCCTTCTGGAGGTTTAACTGGTATGACTGGGAGGAGACCCCAAGGTAGACCCAGAACTCACTGCAGGACCTGGGAACAACCTGTGAACCAAACTGGATCTGCTGGAAGAGGTTGCTGAGGAGGAGAAGGTTTGGCTTTTCCTCGAAGACCTGTTACCTTTGCAACTTAACCATGGATGGATAGATGGTTCTAAGAGTCACTAGTTTTAATCACTATGGCCTTTAATTACGCAACATTGACAAACAAGACTAAATTAATTCCAATCAGCATCCTCTACTTCCATTCAGGTTAATTTAAAAAAGAAAAACTGAAGAGTTTTAACAATTTAATACATTATATGTACACTGAGTCATAAATCTGACAGACATCAGCAGTAATTCACTGATTATAACATTAAAATACATGTTTATTTAACCTAAAATGTAAAAGGATTTATGTTTACCCTCATTATTCTTTGATTTGCACTGGTTATTTGTTCCTTTCATGTTACAGGAAAGTTGTAATTTATATTGATGGACTGACTGGTGCACCAGTGATTTGAATAATAACATGATGTGTTTTTCTCTGTGTTGCAGATGTAAACAGTATGAGTACATCACATCAGATAAATCAGATGCCCTGTCAAAGCCACTGTGATATTTGTACTGAGCATTCTTTTAATTGTCAGTTCTGTCACCTTTTTGATGTGCTGAAATTATTTACTCTGACCTTTAACTCATTCTCGTATCATGTTGTCAACAAAAACATATGTTGAGGCCTATTAATGAGCTTTTTTTTTCTTATTTCCATCTTTACAAAGAAACAAAGTGACTGCTAGTGTCATTGCAGCCATCGCAATCAAGGCATGCAGCACATAAGAAAGAAAACATTCTAGTAGAAAGGATTTTAGTACAGAAATGAATCTCACACCGTGATACACATAAAAGCTCAGTATTCTGTTTGAAATTTGTACACACTCAAAAGCTTAAAGAAAACAGAACTGGTACTGTACTGGATCAAGATTCCCTGATTTTGATCCTTCATAAGATTTTCTGGAACGCTCTCAAAGCTGGATCTGTTCCAAAAACTCAGCTGTGATAAATTCAGTGCTTCTGAAGGAACTTTAAGTGTAAAAAGATTTTACAGTGAGTTTGGTTTTCTTTTCCTTATTTTTTCTCCAACATGCGAGCTGCAGATTGTTCATGTCCATGTGTGGACAGTGTGGATAATTGACACTCTGTGGCTGAACCAGTTCATGAATAGTAAGCAGCTGGCCCAAATGTCCCACACATCCATGTAAGAACCGTGAAGTCAAATACCTAATGTCGACTTCTATGTTACCACTGCGATGATAAATGCTGTATTTTTAGTATGAAGTGGGACAAACTGAACTAAGAGAAGCGGCTTAGGTCTTTGATGCAGAATAAAATGCATAATCAGAAATCACACCTCAAAATTGATGAGTGACTCAGTTCTATGTTTTCATTTCTGTAAGTTAAAAGTTCCAGTAAGCCAGTTGTTGCTAACGCTAAATATTTTCCTCTCTGTTGTCCCAGCTTTCAGCTCGGCCATCCATTCTCTGGATGGGGCAACGCAGCGGACTGACTTCGTCTCCATCCTCAGGGAGTTTGGGAATCACTACGTGCAGGAGGCAGTGTACGGCTTCCAGGAGACCTGCACCATCTGGTACCCCAACAAACAGGTTCAGAGACAGCTGTGGCTGGAGTACCAGGACATTAGCAAAGGTAGGGAAACAAACACACACAGTGAGCGTATTTATTATTCTAATGGCCGACATGATGACTTTTTAAAGGTGTTGTGGTGGATGGAGGTGTTGGTGGCAAATCAACTGTTTATAACCACTAATCTTAATTGAAGTTATTTTTTCCCACGCTTCCTTAATTTCTTGGTTGTCTACACCAAATACAGTAAACATCCCACACAACAGTGTATTGTCACTATGTGTTTTTTGAGCAGTGTTTCTTTGCACTAAAATCACCATTGAGTCAGTCACACTGTACTGCAGCGCTTGAAATTTTCCAACAATCAAAGAACCCGTGTCTCAGCTTTTTGTTGTATTACTCAAAGAGCCAGTGTGCGTCAGTCATCCATCTTTTTCCAGCTTGTTTTGAGGGAACTCACAGCAGTGATGGGTAATAACCCGCCTCTCCTGGCCGTTCCACCTCAGTACCTCCAAAATGTCCTCTGTCGTTTCCTGTTTTCATCTTCACCGCTTTTGGTTCTGTGCCTTTGTCCGAAGGCGACCTGCTTTGTGTTGAACCGTTTGCTGGGAGTTACCTCTGTGCTGATTGATGACATGTTTGTGACAGCGTATACCCACTCTCACATGAAGCACATTCATCTTCTCTTTTACCTTCATCTGACACACTTATTGGAAATCATACTAAATGATTTAACACAATAAATGAGTTAAATACAACACGACCAGATGACAAAAACACATCAAACCTTAACTTTTTAACATTTTTTTATTAGTAAACCTCTGTGAATACAAGAACATTACAGAGCAGTAGACATACTTGGGTGATTACTTGTCTTTTATGAAAAAGAAAACAAAATTTCAGCAAACCTAAAAGCATAGCATGGACAAAAATACTCAAAAATAATACTTCAGTATACTGTTTTTTTAAAATTGTGGGGTGTATGAAGATTTATTTTTGAGGAAAAAAGGGGCAAATATGAAGAATGTTAGATGAAAGAGAGGTAACAGTTGATTAATTTCTTGTAATAAGCTTTGAGTCAGGTTGAGCAGATTAGCTAAAAATGTAGATAAAAGTTTAGATGCCTGATCAGTGAAGCAGGGGAGCAAACTCATGGTTTTGCTACCTGCTATTTACCAGCATCCTACCATCAGCAGCACTTGAGTTGGTTCACAGTTGCTGCCAGCTGCTAGTGAAGTAGCATTCATCTGTAAGGATGAGATAGGAAGAAAGAGAAAGTTAGTTAAACAAAGCTTCATCTATTGCTATAAATCCAAGAGCAAAGAGAAAAGTTCTGAGTGATATTATGTTATTTGTGTTATTCATGAGTGCAAAATTTAAAATTTGAATTTAAGATCCCTCAGGCTAATCTATGTCATTAACATGCATTAGCCTGAATAGGGTGAGCATTATTTGGACTGAAAAGACATTTGGGATCAAATGAAAGTGATTATGGTCTAAAAATGGAACATTTTCTAAATGTTTACATTTTTTTAGGTGTCAAAAGGTCTGCATTTAGCCAAGAGTAAGAAAGTAAGAAAAATACAATTTCCAGATCATTAATGCTCTGTGCATCAGACTGAGCTCAACCACCAGCTATGATACACAATACTGTAATATTAGAGTGTATACAATCTGACAGTGATGTAGTCAACATTGATTAGATCTGCAGCTTCTTGATTTTACTCCCCATTTAACATTCTAATCACGCAAAGTCAGATTAGGTTTAGAAAATCAATAATTAACAAAAATCCCTAAAATTATGTTGGTGTACACACCCTCAAATTCATCCAGGATATGGCAAGTCGAAAAATAAAAAAGCTTTAAAAAAGTAACTGAACTTGTCTTGTAGCTTAAGACGTTACACCTGCAGGAGAGGTGAAATATTTTTATACAAATGCTGTGTGAAAGGTCCACTTTTTCAAAGATCATTGTTATAAGCTACAACAAAATGCTACTAACCAGAGTGACTTTTAAATGCAGCTCAAGTTCAGTTGAGCCTGTTGTGACATTAAAATAACATCAGATTTGGTTGCTGTATGACCTATAATCTGTCTGAACAGGTGCAAAATTCAACCATGATCCCCTTTTTTATGTTTCTGTCAAACTGGAGCAAAGTGTTTACGCTTGGGTCTGAGGATCTGAAATGATTCAATTGAAGTGGGTAAGTGTTTCAGCCTGGCTCGGGACCATCCGTTTCTAGGAAAAGAAATTGATTCCATTGGCAAAAACCTGAAATCAGAGTCATCTTTCTTAATCTCTTCCTGGCATCTTGGAAGCATCCTGCCCTTTTGCAGGGAGTAATGAGCTCACAGGAGAGTTTGATGATCCATGTCCTCAGCCTTTGCTCCAAATACAAGATGAGCCTGACTGCAGCTTCCCTCCATATTCAGGGAGAAGTCGGGCCTGAGCGTTTTTTCACTCGTCTGCTGATTTGGTCACAGCTGCTGCTAGTGGGTTTCAAGCTTCAATATGTAGGTTGAGTTGGCAGATTTTTTTCGTTAAACCTAAACAAATCCTTTAATTTATTTATTTATTTTTTTTTCAGATTTAAACAGCTTTGTGTTAAAATAAAGAAAAAAGGAAGATACATACTGTAGATTAATCTATTGATTGCAGTGTGTGTACAATTCTGAGCAGTGTATAGATAAGTAATCTATTTCAAATATTTTGTATTTATGGGGGTAATCCAATTTTTATCAAAAGATAAAACCATGTGTCTTGAGCTTAAATTTAATTAAATTCCCATTAATAGTTTTCTAGCACACTTTTTTTTTACTTTGCTACCAAATCCATAATGGATGTTCTCCCAAACTGAAATCTTGTGTTGCATTTGTTCATCAGCTGTGAATTACAACCCAACAGACCTCAGCTGGTGACCAAAACATGCTCCACAGTCCGTAAAGTTAATTGTAGACTTACATCAGTTGTTTCCTAATGACCCTTGGACCTGAAAACACACACTAAAACTACACATTGTGGCACACCGACTGCTCTATCAGTCATGTTTGTGTAGACTTCGCCATAGCTCATTAACTCTGGCCAGTCCATGTCTGTGTGTGAGTGTGTTTTGGTCATGATGCCTTGTCTGGGTGATTAATAGGACTTTCTACCCTGCACAAGGTTTTGATGTGAGTTTCCTATTGTCAGACACATGACCTCAATTACCACGCCGGAGATCAGACAAGAATAGCATGAAAGCCACTGCTGCTCTGTACATGTTTTGACAATTTATCATATTGAGAAAATGTACTTGATGTGGAAGCTTTTTTCTGCTGGAGGCTGGTTTTATTTGGGTTAATGCAATATGTTTTTTGGTTCTTCTTATTTCATTCTGTATAACTGGCTGATACAATTTAAACTTTCCAGGCTTCATACATCGGTGTGTTTTAATTTAAGCCCTGAATATTGTGACTGTGAGTTCAAATTGCTGTGAGAAACCCACAAAAAATTATCACCGCTGCTTGAAAGTTTTCCACACCTCCATGGAGCATTTAGGTATTCATGTTTTGGCAGGTTTTTTTTAATTAACAATAAGCCAAAAATAATCAGCAAAACAAATAATTTTATATTTTTAGAAATCAAGGATGCATGTGGTGTATCTTAGTGATGAGATACCACAGCATGATCTCACAGACTTACATGTGAAGCTACATCACTCCAATGCATATAGTATTTTTCAAATGAAGCCTCAAAAACTGTACAAGGACTAAGCTTTCTATATCTATCACCCCTTTTGAATTCAGACATTCACGCACTGGATGATGACCTCATTATGTTCTCCACAACCTACATGACCTATTAGATTTGAACAAAATGGAAATCCCTTCAGATTGAAGATGCTCATAACACTGCTATGTCTCTAGTACTCAACAGATAGGTTTTTTTTACTTCTACATTCCACATCCTGCATCTTCGACATACTTTATACGTTAGCAGCAAATTCCCTACAATCGTTCCCAGGGCCCTGTCATTGGGGTTACATAATGCATCACAAAATAATATCAATATGTGCTACAGTAATGTTGCAAATATACACATAATGTACAAACCATGCAAGAAGAGCACAAGTATTAATAAAGTAATACATGTAGAGTTTAAAATGTCTAGCGTGAGGGACACTCAGATGTTAAAGACTGGTAATCGTCCCACATTTGTAGAGTCATTCACACGCTGATGGCAACATTCACCTAAAAGCAGCATTTAAACTGAATAGTGGCATTAAACTCTTAACTAACAATCCTGGGATCATTTAGTGGGCTGGTGGCAGTAAGAAAGGAACAGTACTTGAATCTGGCAGTACGTGCCAGATAGCAACAATTCAAAGAGATGGAGGCCAAAGTGGGAGGGGTCGTTAATGTTTCCTGATCTGGAGATAGAGCATGAAGTAGCCAGAGCTTCCAGAGAGGACGGAGGACAGCCCATGATTTTCTCTGAAGGTCTGATTATATGTTGTTATGCTGTTTTGCCTGCAGCATAGAAGCTCATGAACCATGCCAACATGCAGTAGGTGGGGATGCTTTTTGTTGTTGCTCTGTAGGATGCCACGCTGCAGCTCCATCATCATATGTTCCAAGTTGCATATAGCCACGTCAATCAGATCTCTGCTTTTGATGCTCACACTCAGATTAGATGGAAGTGACTGAGGTGCAAAACCACATGAAAAGTGGTGTGAACATTACGATGACAGAATACAAGAGAGAAGTGAGGCAAGCATCAGAAAGTTCAAGAAAATTATTTTAATGGCATGTTTTTCTAAAATCGTGCAGCCTGTTCCGTCAGGACTCGTCTCTCTTAGATCATGTCAGAATTCAGTTATAAGCTAGACGATTGTGACAAGCAAGCTCAACACTAATAGTGTTGTGGTTTGCAGCCGAGGCATAATGATTTAAACTCCCAAAACCACGCTGACTGCACGTCATGGATATGCTGCTGCTACCATCAGATTTCAACCAGGACCTCGATATTCTGCTACCATAAGAATCAACCAACACCTCACTGTGTGAGTTTTGTGTTTGCTCAAAACCATCATGGACCTTCTATATTATATCACAAATAATAGACTGCTGAGTCCTAACCCACCCATGTTCTCACAGATGTTTCTCCTTCATCAAATGAGTCATTGCGAAAGGGCCTTAATTAATGCAATAATTTGAGTCCAATTTAAAAAATAACACCATATAAACAGAATGCAGGTGTTAGTATGGGGTTATTTCTGTAATAGTTTTAAGGAGACTTTAAAAATCATAAGATGAAACTTATTAAAAGCTCACTTGTAAAAAGTTTTGGAGTTATTCACCTCAGAGCTTTTGGAAAAGCAAAATTATGTCATCAAATATTGTGGGGCTGCTCTAAAAAAAGGATCAAAAAGTGCCTAAAAACTTTACAAAAACCTCTCCTTTTGAGAGTACCACAGCTCTCTAAAAACGTGGATGTGAATATGATTAGCCTAATTTAGTTTGCCTCATCTCTCGTTCGCTGAGTGACCTGTCACGGAAAATTTGCAGAGACCGTTTGCTTAGAAACAGCTTCAAAATAAGTACTTTGGAGATGTGTCAGAACGCTCCGGCAGAAATTCAAAGTGGAGTGTTCTTTAATAGCAGAAGGTGACATTATAGAGCTTGCCTAATTGCTAAATGTCAGATGATATTCAAATTACTGGATGCTGATGCTAATTTTTTAACACAAGGAAAAGTTTGCGTGCAGTCAGCAGTGCCTTGCAAAATTACAGCCCTTCATATTGTTTATTAATACTCCTCCTTACCTTCTCCCTCAGTTAAATCACCATGACCTCCCCCATTGAGTCAACTGTTTACCAGCCTCTCATGCGGTGTTGCATGTTGGCGTGTGTTGTGTGATCCACCTGCCTGAAGCCAGGTAAAAATAGGTGCCTTATTTGTTCTATTAGAGCCTGTCGCTTTAACAAAGAAGCAGCCGGAAAAGCCTCGCTTCAGGAGAAAGAGAGGAGAGCAGGAGGAGGGGGAGGACGGTGGTGAAGAATAGCAGGAAAAACATGAGAGAAATTATTCAGAACTGGGCGTGACCCGTGTGACCCCTCTACACCCACACACAACACAAACACCTCAGATTAACACCACCTGCCCTTCCAAGTTACCAACTGGGAAAAGCGCCGCTGATTCCTGACAACATGCCTCTCTGTGTGTGCTTCATTTTCTGTGTTTATTCTTTCAGTCTACTCTATGAATAAACAGGGGTTTTGAAGCAAAGGTTATGATTTTATTGATCATTGTTTTAGAATAATTTTTGCATAAAAAGCTGAATTAAAAAGAGCACAAATAGAGAAAAAATATATATGAATTTTATGTTTCAGTATATAATGTGCCTTGTGTACATTGGGCTCATTGTCCCTTATGGAAAGCTTCAGAAAAATGTGCTAATAGTAAGAGAAAATACCTCAGTGTTGATTGAAAAATTTGGCCTAAATGTTTTATACACATGAATCAACCCTTTATTTTAAATCCAAAATGTTTTTTACATGAAGCAAAACTCTGTCTGAATATCAGAATTTTCCCTTTTAACACTGGAAAAAGAGTTAATTCATTTGGTTAGCACTCATTTTTATTTCAGCACAGATGTCTTGTGTTTTCTTTAACAAAGTAGTTTTTTAATCTTTTAAGGTATTGAAATGTGATAAACAATATCATTTATCAATAAATTGCACTGCCCATAAAAGTATCATACACAGGGATATAGTTGTGAATGTAAAAGTATTGGACAACACAAACCAGCCTCCCACAAGCACATTCCCAACCAAGTCTTTCACCATGTCCAGTGTAAATAATACACCATGAGAAGCCATTAATTACTTGCTACTTCTGTAAAAATGTAGAAAGTTGCCCAGATTTCATTAAAAGAGGAGAGTTTATCAGACAAAGTGTAATTCTTTTGAGATGTAATGTGTTTATAAGATCATTAAACCAAAGTTTTGAGGGGGGAGCATCCTCGTTCTTCCAGTGAGTAAGGAGAAGTTTCTCTGCAATAATAATACAATAGGATATAAAGCCATGAAGTCATTTTTGATGCCAAGACAAACATTTGGTTGCAGCAGCTGAATCATGAACCAAAATAAACATTCTCAACTTAAAACTGTAGCGTTACTGTGCAAAAATAACCATTTAGGTTTGCAAGCAGTGCATTCTATGGGTAAAAACCATACTGATGAATACAACAGAAAAATAAGGCTTAAAGTACAGCTTTAAATATTGATTTCTTCTAAAGGTGAACATTAACTTTATTTGATTTTTTGCACAAAATAAAAATAACATTTGGTGTCCAGATAATTAACATTTTTTGGGTTTTGTATCAGCAATAACACCAACATGTATGGATTCACCATGAAGTCTGTACTGTGAGCAGCAAACAGCCTTATTAGCTGTAGAACGTAACAGTAACTTTATGATCAGGATTTAAGATTTCTTTCTGTGTCCTGGCTGTTCTTTGAGAGCTCACAGTGTTCCCAGCTTAAACCTGAACTAACAGTCAGAAAATGTAAAATGTGCTCTGGTGAAATGTCATCCAGAGAGCCTTTAGCCTCAGGCTATAAAATCTGCTATAAATATTCTACGTATTCAGGTCCAGGTCCAAGGCCTGGCTGGAGTCTTGCACTTTTCTGCCAAATCCACAGTGCTTGAATATTTTAGTTGTTAATCCATTAGAAGAAAGCACTGAAAATTGTCATTAATGCATTTTTCATTGTATTTTAGTGGAAAAACATTTTATATATATACAACTGCCTGCAGCTACTGGTAATATATTAAACAAAGGAATCAAATCTTACCTGTACACTTATATCTGTTCTTGTAAGTAAATAATACACCATCATTTAAAAGGCTTAAACCTTCTGATAGGATTTTTTAAAACCATATAAAAATAAATTAAATAATACATATTTAAAATGTAAAAGTATATTTTACTTTAATAATATATCATTAGGTTCATTTCATATTGTAATGAATCTTACTACTTCCATCTAACTGAAAAAATAAACATGTTCTCAAACTATCTGTAAATCACCAAGAAAAATAAGTGATATTTAATAAGAAGAAAAATTCTGGATTTTTATTATGTTTTTTTTATGACAGCTTCCAGAGAAATGTGCAAAACTTTTACTTTAGTAAATGGCTTGTTAGATTTTAAAATGGCGAGGGTGAGTGGGAAGGGCATAGTGAAAGGTGAAAGCTGGTACAATCGCTGTACGTTGGACTCATTAGCAGAGAAAAAAAAGATGGGCGGTGGAGGTGGATGTAGGAAGAGCAGGCTTCCAAAATGGGAATAATAAGTGATCGGATTAACTTGCAAAAAGAGCTGAGAGAAGGGGTTTATATATAGCGCAGGATGGGTGTGACGAGGAGAACAAACAGCGAAGGCGCCGTGGAGACGAGGTGAACACCAGAGAAGCTGTTATAGGGAGGCAGCAGAGAAGATCGGAGGAGGTGTGGGTGGAGGTGTTGGAGGAGATGTCATCTGTCTCCCTGAGGAGGAGACAGGGTGATAAATGTCCTCTGCTTGTTCAGTCACCAGACAATTACAGACAGACGTGTAGCAGATGTCTGCTACCTCAGAAAAGTCTGCCCTGCAAGTGTACGTGTGCATGCTGAGAACTTACCTACTTTTGTTGGTAGAAAACTCCTTTTGTGCATGTTTGTTTGTATTTGCGTGTGTGCCTGTTTAATTTAATATGTGTGTTTGCATGAAAAATAGAAAAATAGGAAAAGGATCTGGTCCAACTCATCAGGTCTAATGAAGGGGAACCGCACCAGCAGTGGAACTTGAAGATGAGAAACAGATTGTCCGGCTGCTCCGCCACAAAACTGCTCCATATTGAGCTTTGTCAGCACAATCACAGACATCAAACCTAATCAGAAGAGGACGGAGCCAAGGGAGTGTGAGCTTTCCTGCTACAGGATTACGTGACAATCAAGAAGCACTTCTAGTATTTAAAAGTTTTGAATCAAATTTTCTTAATAGAGTATATGAAGTGGTGATGTGTGGGGATGTTTATTTGTTCTTGTTTGTATTTATGTACACTACATAAGATCATTTAAGGCCAGCTGTGGGTCTACAATATAAAGGTTTTAATTGATGTTATTATAGACCCTGCTTCACAAACATTTAACAACTAAACAGACCAATGAGTGATTAAAACAGATCACAAGTGGGACAGAATAGACTCTAAAAGCAAGCATAAACACTTGACCAGCTGCAGCGGATAATGACAATAACAAGAGCCATCATAAAGTTAGAGAAGCAATCATTCATTTACAGCCTTCAAAATCTGCTTATTTGAGACATTAAAGAAGATAAAATAATAATATTAATGGATTTGATTTTTATAACGCTTTTCTATCTGAGGATACTCAAAGTGCTTAATAAATTACATTATTCATACATCCACACGTTGACATGGTGGCGGTAAACTTCATCAGTAGCCACAGCTGCTCAGGGGCAGTCTGACAGAGGTGAGGCTCCCCAGTTCCCAACATTCACACATAGGCCAGGTGGGTAAAGGGTCTTGCCCAAGGACACAATGACAAATTGACCTGACGTGAGTTGGGATCAAACCAGCAACCCTCCGGTTCCTCTACTGCCTGCACCACTGTCACCCAAGTAACGCCAAATAAGACTCAGTCAGGCTATGTTTGATTTGGATCAGGTTCAACTCAACCTGCTTGTTCCTGAAAGAAAAAACCCTCACATAGGAGATTTTGTTTTTGTGATTCTCATAATTTGATTTTTTTTTTTTATTATGAATATACATAAATTTATTATATGGGTTTTTACTTATTAAAATTAACTACATTATATTGTATGGCAGGGGAAGATGCTACGCAGACCTGATAGACTCAAACACATAGTGAGGGTCTGCTGGGAACGCCTGGCAGAAGAACCTGTCAAGATGGTCTTCAACTCCCACCTCCGGCAGAGCTTCGAACGCGTCCCGAGAGCAGTGGGGGGCATTGAGTCTGAATGGGCCTTGTTCCGCTCTGCGATTGTTGAGGCGGCTGTTGCTAGCTGTGGTCGCAAGGTGGCCGGTGCCAATCGTGGCGGTAATGCAGCAGTGGCAGTTTTCGAGGCAAAATCTCAAGCGTGGGAGGAGTTTGGTGAGACCATGGAGAAAGACTATCAGTCAGCTCCAAAGAGGTTCTGGCAAACCATCCGACGTCTCAGGGGAGGAAGGCGGCAACTCGCTCACACTGTTTACAGTGGGGACGGGGAGCTGCTGACATCAACTGGGGCTATAGTCGGGTGGTGGAAGGAATACTTTGAGGAGCTCCTCAATCCCACCGACACGCATTCCTATGAGGAACCAGAGCTGGGAGACCTGGGGACGGACTGTCCAATCTCTGGGGCAGAAGTCGCTGAGGTAGTCAAAAAACTACGCAGCGGCGGAGCCCCGGGGGTGGATGAGATCCGACCTGGGTATCTCAAGGCGATGGATGTTGTAGGACTGTCGTGGTTGACACGTCTCTGCAACATTGCGTGGTCATCGGGGGCAGTTCCTGTTGAGTGGCAGACCGGGGTGGTGGTTCCCATTTTTAAGAAGGGGGACCAGAGGGTGTGTTCCAACTATAGGGGGATCACACTCCTCAGCCTCCCTGGGAAGGTCTACTCCAGGGTCCTGGAGAGGAGGGTCCGGTCGATAGTTGAACCTCAGATAGAAGAGGAGCAATGTGGTTTTCGTCCTGGTCGTGGAACTGTGGACCAGCTCTTTACCCTCGCTAGGGTGATGGAGGGGTCATGGGAGTTTGCCCAACCAATCCACATGTGTTTTGTGGATTTGGAGAAGGCTTATGACCGTGTCCCCAGGGGCACCCTGTGGGGGGCGCTCCAGGGGTATGGGGTTGATGGTCTTTTGTTAAGGGCCATTCAGTCCCTGTACCAGAGGAGTGTTAGTCTGGTCCGCATAGCCGGCAGTAAGTCGGACCTGTTCCCTGTGAGGGTTGGACTCCGCCAGGGCTGCCCTTTGTCACCGGTCCTGTTCATAACCTTTATGGACAGGATTTCTAGGTGCGGCCGTGGTGTGGAGGGTGTTGAGTTTGGTGGCAGGAGAATCTCATCTCTGCTTTTTGCAGATGATGTGGTCCTCCTAGCTTCATCAGGCTCTGACCTACAGCTCTTGCTGGGGAGGTTCTCAGCCGAGTGTGAAGCGGCTGGGATGAGGATCAGCACCTCCAAGTCTGAGGCCATGGTTCTCAGTCAGAAAAAGGTGGATCTTTTATAGATTTTTTTCTTTGCCTGTATTCAGGTTTTAGTTAAAGGAGCTGGTACTTTGGCTTTTCAGCTGAACTTCTGTGGTTTCTATCAGCTTTTAATGAGCGCCCTGCATTTCCTCTGGTACTTATCGCCATTTTTTAAAAAACCAACCACATTTATGATAATACCCTAAAACGAGTTGTTTTTTAATTGAGTAGAGTAAAGCTTGAAGAAGGCAATGTTTAGAAGCAAGGATGAAGACTTTCTGTTGGAGAGAAATGCAAAACATACAAAAAAATAAATTACCGGTAGCAACTACCGCCTCCAACCTTGGAGCATACTAAAGAGTTTACGTTGCAGAAAAAAATATGTTGATTACAGTCATTTGAAAGTAATGAATTTGCTAAAATACCAAGTATAGTTTCTTAGAAAAATAAAAGAATCTCCAAAGTTTTAATTTTTTACAGATAAACATAATTTACTCTTTTCTTAGAAGGAATCACCAAAGCCTAGAGACGGTTTGTCATTGTTCAAAGTTCAGCAACCCAGAAATATCTATTTAGAGTAGATTATCTATCTTTTTTTATCCAAATTAATTATTCCAAATGTCACATTGTGAAATTGGGGTAATTCAGATGTGTTTATACAACATAAAATAATTTAACAGAAGGTTAAACTCTAGAACACGGTGTACCAAAATGCACATAAAAAGTACTTTATCTGTATCTGTTTTGAGCCACTAGATCTGAAAGTCAACATTAGAAGTTTTCATTGTCTTTATTCCATCTGGCCCATTTGTTCCAGATCAGACGGCTGCAGATAAGATGCATAAAGAAATTGTTCTTACACCGGCTTCCAGGAAGAGTTAAGATGATGAATCAAGCTGTCAGACCTGAGCAGTGTTTGCATTTGATCCTTTGGGTTCCTTATTGTCATTTAATATGCATTTAGATTCTCTGAAACAGATTACCCAGCGAGACAGAGACTGGCATTCCCTGAAGTACAATTGACAGGACAGTTGTGATCCATTATGTATTGCAGCCCTCCCTGTGATGTTCTGTATTTTCTAATCATGTCCTACATGATCTGTTTCTATCTTGCCACTCGAATACCCACTCTTCTCCACAGAAATTTAATCCCGCTCTCAGCCAGTCAAGGTCATCCCACAGATGAGATTTAAACATTTTATTCTCCTTGGTGGGAACATGTGGGGGAGGAGGTGGAGGAGCAGAAGGTTAGCCAGCCTGGTATCGTCATCGCTCTCCTTCCTTTTCATCACTTCCCCTCCCTCGTTTCCTACCCTTGGTTTTGCTTCTGCCTGAAACAAAGAGCATTCTGATACATTATTGCTGTTTTCCTTTCCAAAGGATGAACCTTTTTCTTTGTTTTTCTGCTTTTATCTTTCGTCCCTTCCTCATTAGATAAATTAATGTATTCACTTCTTTATGCATTCTTTGCTCTTTTTAACCTGTTCCAGGGTTTTATCTATTTATTGCATCATTTTTTGCCATGCTGGACAGATGCATAGCTCAAGGATGTTCAGAAAGAATTTTGTCAATCCGACACTCATTCATTATATTTGTAGTTTAGATTTTTCATAGGTTGCGGCTGCATGTTGGAGCAGTCGTTAGCACTGTTGCCTTGCAGCAAGAAGGTCACAGGTTCGAATCCCAGCTGCAGCCTTTCTGTGTGGGGTTATCATGTTCTCCCCACCCATGCGTGGGTTTCCTCCAGGTACTCCAATTTCCCCCTTGAAAAATAACTTCTAAAATTCAATGGGACATTTCCTGGTTAAATAAAGGCTAATAAATAAAAATAATTACATTTTTCATAAAGCACTTTTTAGGATTTTCCTGTATGGCAGTATGATCCAGAGTTTATTTCTGACAGCATGAAAGCACTTTTTAAAATCCAACTTAGATAAAATACATGTAAAATACATCATCATCATCAACAATATTATTATTATTATTATTAATATTATTATTAATTGCATCTCTTTTTTAAATACATTTATTTTAGTGATAGTTAGGCATGATAGTTTTCAACAAGCTACACAGTATATTCACACAAACTTGATTCATTCGTTAAAGAGTTTGAATTGTTACTTTGAAACTGCAATGATTTTTATTCAGAAAAAAACTCAACTTTTTAGACTGTAAAGTAATGTGCTTATTATTTTGGCAAGTGGGAAAATAAAAACAGTGAAATAGGAATATGTTCACAAATCTACATTCTGATTGTTATCTTAAAATTATCATTTAGCAAACTGCTATCAGCTATCAGAAGAAAAATCTAAATAGAATCAACGTTTGGTTCCACACGCTTCCTGCTGCTTTACAGCTGCGCTGGTTCTGTGCTGACACACACTAAATCAGGTACAAAGGTTCAAATAGTTGCATTTTGCTCTCTGGGATAATTGCATGTATATTTCTAAAACACAGCTAAAACATCTACTGAGGAGTCTGAACACAGACCCACATAACTAAGTAGATTATCTTCATAAAAATGTGATACCTGCTTGAAATTGCGTAATGAAGTTACCATTTTGTGATGAGTCTAATGCCTCCCTCAACCCAACTGTATACAGAACCAACTTCCTCCAGTACAATTAGGTTTGTCAACACTGATGAGCAAGTGGCCCATTTGTCCTGACTAAACAGCCCATCTGCTGCTCTGACTTCTTTCCACATCTATAACCTCTCTCTCTCTGCCTCTCACTCCTGCAGAGTTTAATCACAAGTAATTACAGTTGGTGATCTCAAGGAAAATAAACCTTCTTTGGTTTTATGACTAAATTTAAAAAATGCAATTTTATCTTTAGTACCTGTTTACTTAGTCCACTTTACACACAAACACAGATCATGCATTGTTTATGACAGTGGTCTTTATTGACTATTGATGAGATGATTCCGTCTTATTGTGAAATTGGTGTTTCTGCAAATAGCATTAATTTCTCAGGGGAGTTGTTTAAACTGGCAAATTGTAAGAGCTTGCTGGACCCATCCATCTTTGTTTCATTAACAAAGGATTAAACACACTCTCTGTGTGTGTATTGTACTGTTAGCATGTGTGTTCATTTACGATGAAGTGTGTGTGTTTCCTTTCAAAGCATTTTGTGGAAATATGAAGTCTATCTGGTCTGTGATTTAATGAGGACATGTGACAGAAATATCTTTTCCGCAGAGAGGCAGGAAGCTAAAAGGAAAGAGTGAGGGGAGAAGAAAGGAAGCTATCAAGGACATTTGGAGATATATTTGTAAAGTCAGATGGGATGCCTTAGTGGTAAATCCAGGCCCATACCCGAGTGTCTTCACAAATGTCTAAAAGCATCAGCTTTGCCAGTTCTGTAATCTGCTGCCTGTCTTGAGCTATTTTAATTTCCAAACAAGGGACTTTTCTGAGCTCTGTGTGTTTTGATGGTGCAGGATTCATCTTCCTGGTAGGATTTGTACTTACGTGCTAATTGTTCCATTGTTGTATTGCTGCTTCTTTTAGATTTTTATTGTAATGATAATCCCATATAAAACATCATCTCCTTTTTAAAATAAACAATCACAAAACATTATTTTGTCAGGACATTGAGGACTTTTAAATACTAAATAGATCAATAAATAAAACTTATTTTTTGCAAAATATTTTTTCTATAATTGCTCTAGTAATTTTGTAGTGTACCATTTTCAGCTGTTCAATTCTTGCTAATGCAGTGCTTGCCACGATTTCTAGACTTTTCAAAAAAGTTTGAAAACTTTTTTTTCATTTCTCCTCATTAATGATACAATTTTGGTGTTGTCTTGTTGTTGTCGCCTGATTAGTTACCTTCACAATGAGGTACAACTGTAAGGATTCTGCTGTTGGTTTTCACTGACTGGGCTGATAGGTGTGTTACAATGTGCATTTTACTGTAATTATTTTTAAGAGTTAGGGTGCAAGACATGAATAAAAATGTCCTCAGATGAATGAAGTGAATGAGATCATTCCTAAAGCGGTCTCCACTCTGAGATCAAAGTCTGACATTTGCAAGGAACTGAAAAATAAAGCTTAATCACGAGCAGTTTAACAAGCCTAACAAACAATCCAGTGCTGCAGATAAAAATCCATCGTACAGCGCAAATGGAAGTTCTTTACATTTTATTACAGTCATAAACATCAGTAGATGGAAGCAAAGAATTATATGGTTCATTTTAATTGCATATCTGCAGTGTGTTGACACTGTAGACACTCAAATATATCAATACTACATAAGCCCTACTATATCATTTATTGATTATGATAAAATGTGGGAGCGTGCTTTGAAAAATCTGTGTATCTTTCTGCAGAATGTTACCAGCTGTTGATCTATGTAACCACATACAGTTGCATCTCACAAATGTTGAAATGCAACTGGCAGCTGGAATTCATTAGACTGTGTCCCATGTCCTATATGCAGGGATTGCTTGTCAGACAGTGTGCCAGTAGAAGCTCTTCATCTGGTTTCATCTGTGGACAGAGTGTGTGTGTGTGTGTGTGTGTGTGTGTGTGTGTGTGTGTGTGTGTGTGTGTGTGTGTGTGTGTGTGTGTGTGTGTGTGTGTGTGTGTGTGTGTGTGTGTGTGTGTGTAAACATGACTGTCAGAAGATTTCTGAATGAGGCTCATAACAAATGAAGCTTGGCAACATCCTTACTCTGCAGTTTGCCTAATTCTTCAGTTCTTTTTCTTTAAATATATTACACCCTTGCATTGTGTTTTGCATCTTATAGTTTGATATTTTCCTTTTAATCAGCTCACTTTGTGTGTTTCACAGTAGAATAGCGTGCCAAGTCAGAGCTCTTTTCACACATTTTTGCCATCTAACACATCCAGTCTGGCAGTGTGCTTAAACTCCAATCTGTCAGCTTTCTTTTACCACATTTTGAAAACTGGAGTTACTGGCTGCGGTCACGTTTTAGTCCTACACTCTGCAGTCAATAATTTCTTGAGCTTTTAAAATTCACCCCCGGAGAAAGCATCACCATTAGATTTCAAGTATAATCTTAAAGTGTTGGTTTGTTGCTGTGAATGTGAAAAATGATCTTCAAATATTGGTCTGGTGTTGATTCTATGGATTTGGAAGCAAAGCCTATTTCAGATGTTTTTTCTTTAGTTTTGGCATTTACAGTACATTTATTCCCACTTATGGAAGCAGGGGTACAAACGAGGTTCTGGTTGACTGCAGAGCTGATGGGAACATATTTCTGGAATGCTGAAAACAGGCTCAGAAACAATATGTGACGATAAAAGAAGGTTAAAATGTGTCTTGTTGTCAATAGAAACATAACAGAGTCAAAAGCGACACAGTTAAATAAATAAAATAAGGCATTAAATAATTAAATTCAGCATGAATGAATTCATTAAATGTGCAAATAATTAATTAATTGTGTCATTAATTAGTTGAATAAAAGTATTATTAAATGTGCCCAAAATTTAAATATTGAATTAATTAAAATATATATTTAATTACTTCATGATGTCTGTATTTAAATAGTTCATGAAGTCTTCATTTCATGAAGTAAATGTGTCATTAATTAATTGATGTAATAAAATACAGACATCAAATGATTTATTACAGACATTATGAAATAATTAAATATTAATTATATTTTTGGCACATTTAATTAATTATAGAATTTAATTACTTAATTACACACTTAATTAATTAATGGCACATGTAATTCATGAATTTATTAAATAAAGACATCATGAATTTACTAAATATAATAATGTATTCAATATTTTTATTTTGGGCACATTTAATTATGTAATTAATTAATGACACATTTCATTAATGAATGAATACTGTATTTATTTATTTATTGCCTTATTTATTTATTGAATTGTGTCAATTTTGACTCTCCATAGTGAAAGTTCCCACTGTATGTGCGAGCAGCCACTATTAATATTTTTAAGATAAATAAGATTTTAAACTGTTATTTGAACAAGCAGATGCTTAGGTTGTCTTTTTATTTTATTTTATTTCTTTTTTTAAACTTGTTTTTATTCTACGGTTTTATTGTTTAGCTCTGTATATTTTATTTGTGGACCTTTAGTTATGTTTTTTTTTTCTTTTTTTTTTGTTTTATTGCTTTTACTGCAGTTTCTCTGTATGTATGTGTACGCGCGTGTGTGTGTTTGTGTGCTTGTCGGTGTGTGTGCCTGTGTGCAAATGAGTGTGTGTGTGTGTGTGTGTGTGTGTGTGTGTGTGTGTGTGTGTGTGTGTGTGTGTGTGTGTGTGCGTGCGTGTGTGTGTGTTAGTGAGTGAATATTGACTGTTAATTGTGCATTTTAATCATTAGCCATGAGTGTTGTGTGTATGTGCACATACAGTATGTTGAAAAGTATGTACACATTTGAGAGTTCAATGTTTATATATATATATATATATATATATATATATATATGTGTGTGTGTGTGTGTGTGTGTGTGTGTGTGTGTGTGTGTGTGTGTGTGTGTGTGTGTGTGTGTGTGTGTGTGTGTGTGTGTGTGTGTGTGTGTGTGTGTGTGTGTGTGTGTGTGTGTGTGTGTGTGTGTGTATATGCATGTATGTACGTTTTATTCTTTCTGCTGTAAAGAACATTGGGTTTCTATGGAGGAAATGTATACTATAGATAAAGTTTGATTTGATTTAAAGTTCATAACAACAATGTATTTAGTTTTAATCTTTAGACTTTAATCTTAAACCTAAGCACTAATGTATTGGGCTGCATGGTGATACAGTTGGTTTGTACTGTTCCTCCTAATAAGAAGGTCCTGGGTTTGTCTCAGTTAGACTTTTTTTGTGCAGTGTTTGCAGGTGTTTTTCTTTCCTGATACTCTGGTTTCCTCCCATATTATAAAATCAAGCCTGTTTTAATAATAGGCAACTCTAAAATGACCTTAAGTATGAGTTGGTATTATGGTTGTTTATCTCTATGTGGGAATCTCTTAGTGCTAGATGAGCAGAACAACCATTTTCTGGTTTGAAGTATTTCCTGGATGGTGTAGACCTGTAATAAAAGCCAGTTTGTCTTTAATGGAAACAAAATAGCAATTACTAATGTATGTGTTTGTTTGTTTGTTTGCATAAACCCCAGTATTAGAAGATGAGACAAGTTTTTTGTCAGCTTACACATTGTTTGACCTCCTGAGCACGAGACCTAAATATGCTGAATACAAAAATGTTCATATCTGAAAAGACACCCATCCTACTTAACCCTTCGCTGCAGAAGGTTATTTGGGAGAATCTTGAGGGTCATAAAATGTGTTTTTCATAACTTGCTATCTATGTGAGGTTAAGTTCATTTTATACAAAAGAATTTTAAAAACCAATACATTTTAAAACTAGTTTAGGTTGTTGATGATGATTATTTCCTCCATAATGTAGAAACTATGGATCTCACGTAAACCAAACCTGGACTCCATCATAGGGATTTCATCACCACTTCCTCTGTTGAGCTCTACATCTTCACCGCTAGTCTGATTCTGTCAAAACCTCTCCTACCTCTGACACCTTCTTGTCAGGAAAAAAGTTTTCTGATTCTGGTTTCCTGTCCCCCATTCTCTCAGTGACGCCACTGATCTTCCAGCCAGCTCAGATTTTGGTCAGTACTCTACATCCCTGTCTTCATCACTTCTGTCCTCGTTGCTGTCCTCAGCTTCGCTAACTACTTTTAACAACATTCCTCTCACCCCTGAGGCTGAAAGCCTTTTTCTAGCCAAATTAATTACAGTACTTTCTTTCCACCATCCAAAAGAAAGACTAGAAGAAAACAACTTCCTATTTGTAAAGGTGCTAAGGCTATTTTTAGTCGTGTGTCGAGTGTCGTCAACACCAACCATAAATGAGAACTTCCTATTGTCATAAAAGTGTTCAGTCTTGTGGCTGGAAATGTTTAAAAGAGCCCTGTCCTCTGCATGTTCAAGGTACAGCATAACACAAAATTCAGTTTTATTTTCATACGGCGAACGTCATCATGCAGCGAAGGGGTTAACGTACAGATAATAGTGGTAAAAGGCAGATAATTGCAGCTCATTAGTGATGTCTTTACACCAGCCAGCACCCACCGTCTCTACAGAGCTTCTCCACTGGCCTCTGGCTGGAGCTGAGTTTCTGATGCTTCCTAACTTCGAAGCTGCCTCATTGTTGCACTCTGCTGTGGACCCCTCACATTTCCTGTTGGCATAGAAAAACATTATCAGAGATGTTGCAATGGACCCATGCTTTAGTGAAAATAAAAAGAACAATTTCTGACTTCATGCTGAGTATGTGTAAATAATCCATCAAAGAAGAAAAAGTCTTGATATAATTGGCCAGTGCCTGGCTACTGGTTCTCTCATTGTCTGTTAGGACACCACATTCTGTTCGTTTTACCCAGTCACCTGGCTGCCTTTTCAACAGTTTGCTGTTTAGCTCTTCCTCTTCAACAGCAAGTCTAATTCCTACCCAGATTGTGGGATCACAGCTAAAACTTTAAGTCAGATATTAGCATAAAACTTTGAAACTGTCTTTCAAAAAAGGAGTAGCAGCTTGATGTTTGTGCACCACCATGTTTAAGGGTTAGGGTTAGTGAGGTGAGGTGAGGTGCAGAAGAAGCGATATAAAATGCTATTTTACATTCTATCTATAGAATCTGAGAGGTGTCATTAGATTAAACTTTGAATTAAATAAAACAAACCTAACAGGCTAAAAGTAGAAGTCACTAAATCTAAGCACATTATTAGGTATCAAAGTGTCATTACTGTTATCTAATGATGACAGCAGGTGTCTGCTGGTAAACATCAGAGCGTTAACATTGTCACTGCAAACATAAACTCCTATTGGGATGTCAATCACTACAAATCAAACACTATTCTCCCCCACAATTAATTAGAATAAAAAGATGTCACCAGTTTGATGGTGTTAAAATAAAAGATACGCTGTCTTCACCAGGCTGATGGATATAAAAAATTAAATACAAGGCAAAAAAATACTAGGAAATAGCTTTCAAATGCTGATAATAGAGACAATTTACAGCTTTAGCAGTGAAATATTCAGGGAATAGGGTAGGCTGTTTGTAGTGATAACTAGACAGAGAAAAAAAAGAAAATAGAAAATTTTCTAAGACTTTCATGACTAAGAGTATCATAAATCTGTCTTACTGTGCAGTGTTTATGCATTAAACTTTAAATATATCTATTGAGAGAGGATTGACTGAAGTCTGACAGATGGTTTCTCTGCAGATTGCACTGCTGTCATGGCATAACATGAATTTTGACAACTGAAAAACATCATGCTGCCTTAAAGAAGTAGATCTTAATTTACACCTCTTGGTCAAAACACTTCACTCGTTAAGAAAATCTATCTGATGCATTTACTGTAACCTGTAAATTACATGTCTTCTGTTATAGATTCTAGATATGCTGCACATTAAATCTATACTATAATAATGCATTTTTGTGAGGGGATGAAGATTTTCAGAATAAAAACTGATTTTTTTTTTCTCATTTCTAAACTTATTTCTCACCCAGATGTGTTTAAACACTACTTCACTTTCTTTAGGTTCAGTGAACATTTTTAGTAGCTAATAAAAATGTGACCTGTTTAATTAATTTAATTGTAAAGCAGACATTGAACCACTCTTCCTTTTCCTACAGCTCAGGCATTTTCATTAACTGACATTTGACAGCAGCTGTAGAAATTTAAAAAAAAAAAATCTTCATAGCTGTCAAAGGTTTAGATTTGTTCCAGGAATCCCAGATTTTGGGTGAACGCGGGACCTCAGATCGACTCTTTAAGTATTTTAATTACCGCTCACATGGCAAAGGCTTCACACTTCAGCTGAGCTTTTGTTGCACAAGATTGAGATGGTCACGGATGAAAAATTGCTGAAGTTCTAGAATGTGGTCAAATGGATGAGATGGGGCATTGTGATGATGTGTGTTTTTGCAGCTTTGTGTGAATATTTGTGTGTGTGCATGCTCTGGTCCTTATTGTGAAGGAGGGGTGACGACAATGCTTGAACATTTTATACAACCTTAAACTTGATGATTGTATTACGGGGAGTATAAAATAAGTAATCTTGCCCCGAGTAGAGTTTTGCATTCCCGTTTTGCTACTTCTGCAACTTGATTGCTTCTTGTTTCCACAATAAAATCAGCAAAATATGTCTCCTCCTCATGCACATTACCCCGAGGACCGAGTGATTGAGTCTGTGATTTGTGTGGTACAGAAAGAAAAACCTCAGACCTTCAAGCTGATGGGCTCACCATATGTGGTGCATGCCTGAATGAATGTTTGCTTGCATATGTGTTTGCATGACTGCGACAGTTGGGGGATTTCACGTTTTTCCTCACACACACATTCATATACAGTCAGTTTCAACTCAACTCCTGCCAGGTTGTAACGTAAGCACGACAGCATCAGGTCTCTGCTTCTTTACCAGATGGACGTGAGGAGTTAGCCGCTTGTGTCCGACACACACGTTCTGTAAATATATTTAAATCTATTCATGAAGCCGAGCACGTTTCTCTGTAGTCGTGTGTGGAAGTGACATAGATCCTGGAGCGATGCTGAACATGTGGCTGCTTTGTTTAATCCTTGTTTAATCTGCTCTGGCATTTATACAACAACAAAAGCAATGGAAGCTCATGATGAAATATCAAGATTCTTTCATTTGAATTTTTTATGAACTATGAGCTATACACAGAGGGTGAATGAATGAATACTTTATTGTTCTTCTTATTTAATTTAAAGTAAAATATTTGGTAAAAATTTTCTGTAGGCTGAATTTTCTGGTCATTTATCAGTAATGTGATTAAGATGGAATACATATTAATGAGCTGAGCTGCATGTCAGCATCAGTTTTCTGGTTATCACATCAGTGTCATTTCCAGTGAGCTGAACATGTGTTGTTTCTGGGTCAGAATCACTTGCAGTGGCGGCTGGTGATATTTTTTTGGGTGGGGCGCATTTTTGCAAGTCACTTTTCAGATGTGCAAAAAAAACATTTCACCACTAGGGCAGAGAATGAAGCAAAATATTTTCATCTGACTGAAAATGTTGCTGTTAAAAATCCCTATCACCAATTCACTAAAAATGTGGAGCAGTTAGGTCTAATTCTACACATCAAACAGTAAAGAAATCACAAAGGAGGCTTTAGAATAATATAAATATAATCAGATACAAATAAAAATAATAAAAAAACTACAATGTGGTCACATTAAAAGTTGTAAGAGTTTCAGGGAAAAAAACCTGACCTACAAAAGGTCAAAACCGCAACTTAATATTCACAATTAGCGTTCTATTGACACCACAAATACATCTATAATGAACACAGTCAGATAATTAATGTTACAATTCAGACAACAAACACTAACCAAGCAAGTCATGACAATCAGCTCAACTAATCAAGTGAATTCACAACAAAATAAAGTCTAATTCACTGATATGTCTCATTAAAATAAACTAAAATTACAATTTTAGATCACTCACAAAACTACCATAGGCCGCTTTGGCATTGACAGGAAAAGTAACAAAAACCTCAAAACGGGCTAAACTACATGAACCAAAGTCTTCAATCAACACTATATGTGTTCCACTAACATTCGGCTACAATGATAACAAAGACTTGTCGCCATTTCATGAATAAAATTACTCATCAGGACAGAGCTAGCTCACCCTAGCCATTAGCTCATATGTGTTTTTGAATGGGAGAACTCAGCGACAACAACGCATTAATAAAACAAAAGAAACAAACCAAATGACTCACCGTCAAGTTGATTAAATCAGGACACATGGAATCAATCGGCTGGGTTGTCACAAGCTGTCAAGAAGGATTCTTTGAATATATATCCATTTTGTTTCCTCCAGGATAAGAGCTCCACGAGCTACTTAGAGCTTCCGGGTCAATGTCCTGATCAGAGCTGAGACTCCCGTCTTCTGCGCATGCTTCGGTCGCTAAATTTTGCAACCCAAGGCTCTCCTATATGTTGTATTGAAGGGGGCTCCAATGCACATGCACCAGTTATAGCGTAGGTCTATGGTAAAGATTGTTGTGCCTAAAGCATGCACAGAAGACCCCAAAGAAACAGGAAGTACGTCACAAACAGGAAGTACATCACATATCACACCCCAAAGAAACAGGAAGTACATCCATTATACATATACGGTATAGTATGTATAATGGATAGATTGTTTAGTTTAATTTTCAGGGTTCTTTTAAAACTGTTTTTTGATTCTAATCTTCTTCTTCTTCCTCCTGTTCCTGTGAGACTGGTGTGACGGCGCCCCCTATTGACGGGCCACCACTGATCACTTGAACTGTGCTCTCTTTGAAACTTTTAGATGTTACCAGTAGTTCCTACTTTCAAAACGCTGCTGGCAGATGTGGAGTAGTTTGCGTCTGCAGCTGTTTCCTGACAGTTTGTGTCAATCTGTTTCACTTCACCAGGTAAAGATTGTGGCTGAGTCGTAGAAACTTGTTTTCTCACCAAATGTTGAGTGTTCCATGAAAAAGCAGGTGTTCCTTAAGCATTTCATGTCAAAAGTAGATAGATAGGTGTTTCATAAGACATACATGGCACACACAAAAAAAATTTGTTATTAATTTCTAATTTTTTTCTTGACAACCAACACCAAGAACAACAGATCAGTGCCATGAAAAATAAATAATATGTGATTCTGTAAGGTCAGCTCACATAGTTAAATACAGCTTTATGCTGTTGTTTTGTTGTGCAGTAAAACCTCCTTTTTACAGTTTAGTTGACTGAGAGAATTCAGAGATTGAACCACTCAGTGTGAAAGTGTTTTCCATCTTTATTTGAAATGAGGGTGTGGTGCTGCATTAGGTGGCCATTAAGACTCTGATTCAGGTTTTACAGTCATCTGAGATTCCAGTTACTGCATTCATGCTTTATTTTGACTTTCAAATTTGATTGTAATTGGTTCTGGAACAATAGGTTTTTGAACCAATATTTGAAATGTTCTGGGTCATTTTTTAAATTGGTTTAATCTCTCCCTCCCTTTCATGTCACCGACGTCTCTCTCTAGTTGTTTTAAACCTCATCCTTCTTTATCGTTTGTTTCATCTGTGGTTTGCACAGCAGGCCAGTCAAACCCCTCTAACGGAGATGTGAAAGGATCTGGTGATATTTAGACCTAATCCCATCATGGCTGATAAAGTTCCATCTGTGCAGTCACAGATCCTGCCGGATCTTAAACAGACTCCCTGCTGGATTCTGTTTCGGGAAATTTGAAATTAATTTATGCCAAAATGTAATAATTGATCTTCTAAATTTCCCAACAGAAATAACAGAACACTTTGACTTTTTCCAATAGCCCATTTTATGTAAGGTGGAAAGGGAAAAATATGTGTTTGAAACAAGAATATAATTGTTATGGCAGTTGTTATGAAGTGAAATCTACACTGTGGTAATTCTTTTTGCATTTAAACAAGCAACAACTGTGCCTCTAATTCCCTTTTTATAGCTTTCTGCTTCATATTTACCAACTGCGCCAAAGCGCTGGCAACTGATCAGTTAGATCAGTTACAGTTACAGCTCGCTCCATGTTTGCCGGTAACAAATCATCCCTCTCCATATGAGCAGCGCAGCGTGCCACTCCTCATATAACAAACGGAGGTTTGTGTGCTGAAGTGGGAAATCACCTCCACGCTTTGCATAATTGCCAGGTAAAAATTGATAGGAAAAGATTAAGGTGAGGAGATAAGTTTGCCCAAACCAGCACAAAATCACTTCTCCCCACTTTGACTTATCAGCTGTATGCGGAGGGTAGCTAATTCAGGCTGCACGCTGAAGCAAAACAGTCTGATTAACATATCTTAGCAAACTCAAGGTCCTCGGCTGAGGGTTTATTTTCTAGGTAAAGAGTATACATAATTCTGTTAGTTCATCTGTACCACATATAGGCTTGCAGGAAAAATAAAATAAAATCCCAAAGCTTCCCAGCAGGATGCTGCAAGCACGATGGTAAAATCTCTTTGACTGGTTCCATTTCATCATAGCGTCTTTGTTCCTGCAGCTGTGCCAGCGCTACCATTGAGATGCTACTCTGCCTTACAGTAACTCCCACCCATTTTTCTTTCCCATCAAAGAAAACGCGTCCCCAAACTGAGTACAGAATTCCATTTCATGAGGTTAAATATGTGTGATGAGGATATAGAACACTTAGGTTCTCACAGGCCTTTCAATTAAAAGACTAAATAAAACCACCACCTCTGATCCTCGCCACATGTGGCGGCATTGACGGCAGGAGGAAAAGAGAAAGACTTTTCAGACACACACAGACACACATGCACACTAAATTAACTGTCACTTCCAAATGGAAATGGAGGCAGCAATTAATTTGTTGATGAAAAAGCATTCATGTTGAATTATTACTTGTTTGGTTGGCTGTCTCATCTCACTCCTGCCAAATTCTGTTCAGCATCTGCATTTTGCAGGAAATCAACTTAAAGGGAATTGACTGTGCATTGAGCACAGAAGCTTCCAACATCACACACACACACCTAACTCTCCATTCCCTCACTAAAGTGTTTTTCTTCACAAGTGGTGTCATGCTACTAAATTGCCCCCTACAGGCCAGAAGCACCAAAGCATCTTTAGGAAGAAAAAAAAGGGAAGAGGCTGCAGTTTGAGTTTGTTTTGCCACAGAGCCTGGAGGAAGAGGGGCAGCCAAATCCATTTCGGTGGATCTATGAATATTAAATACAGTAGAAGCCTGAGACCTCTCCATTGTTTGCTCCTTCCTTTTATGTGCAGTCTATCAATCCTCTTAGTTTATTTTCACCTAAAGAGGAGGATTTGGACTTTCCAAAGTGCTCCAGGTTGCACCATGCAGAAATCCTCCAACATACCTAATACATTAAGATCAACACTAAACTATTTTTTTTAACTAAAAATGTTATTAAATGTGTTGTTTGTTTGTTTGTTTGTTTGTTTGTTTTTTGCTCTAATTTGACAGCTAGAAGATGCTCTGTCTAAAAAAGATACTGTGACAGTTACAGTTATGAAAATTTAACAATTTTCTAAAGTGTTGTAGAATGTGTTGACTTGATTGAACAGATGCAGTATGTACAACTCCTTAAATACAGTAGAGTAGGTTAATACCTTTAGGCTGCTAAACAAAGAACAGGATGCAGTTTACATTCACATGTACAATCTGCAGAGGGAATGTTGACGCAGTTCACTCACTTTGTGACAGGATTTGATGCACATGGTAAGATTTAGAAGAAACCATATGTTAACAAGAATGGGAAACGTGTAAAATGTTGTTTCTAATCAAACCGGCTCCAGTTTTTACTGTTTTCCTTCCACTGTGCAGCACAGCAGGCCATCACAGCCCATAATGAGTAAAACTGAGGGAAAAGGCAGCTGTATTTTGGGCAAATGATAAACGCAGTGAGAATGCACCAGTGTAAAGATTTTTTTTTTTTTTTTTTTTGCAGTCATACAAACAATTACCTGAACTATAGGAATACGGTGCATGATTGAGCACCCTGCAGTCGGAAAATAAAAAACCAAACATACTAGAAAATTAAAGATAAAACACAAAGCTTTTTCATCCAGATAGATGATCTTTTTTTTACTATCGTTCTATGAATAACCACAATATTCTACCTTACCATCCTTTTTCTTTATGCAAATAAAGTTGAAATATCTAGCCAACAGTTTATTTATGCAGATAAGTTCCCCAACATCGATATAAAATACAATCCCAAGGACAAAAGTAGATCAGTTTCATCTCTACATCATCATGGTCAGATTTAGTGGATCTAAAAAAAAACATTTTTAACTGGGATGGTGCTTATTAATTTTACCCCCTTTTAAATGTTGTTGAATACCTGGAAAATATTGCATTCAAGTTAGACTCAGCAAGCAGTTTTTATGTTTAATCTATATTCCATCCATCCATTTTCTTTACTGCTTCATCCTCCACTGAGGGTCACGGTGAGCTTGTGCCTAATTCCAGCGGTCAGGGGGCGAGAGACGGTGGACACCCTGGACATGTCGCCAGTCCATCACAGGGCCACATAGAGACAAACAACCGTTCACACACACTCACACCTAGGGACAATTTAGAGTCACTAATCGACCTACGGCATATCTTTGGCCTTTGGGAGGAAGCCGGAACCCCAGCATGCATGGGGAGAACATGCAAACTCCAAGCAAAGAAACTGGGATGCGAACCCACAACCTCCTTTTAAAGTTTTAAAACTTTTAAATGATCTGTTTTAATGTATGAATGTTGTTTTTATGTTGTTATTTTTAACACTACTGGTTGTGAAACTAATTGCCCCCTGAGGGGATAATAAATGTTTCTATTGTATTCTATTCCTTGCTGCAAAGCGACAGTGCCAACAACTGTGCCACCATGCAGCCCTTAATTATTATAAGCATTGAAAATATGTTTAAAAAATGAACACTGTTGAAAATATTTTAACCTATAATGCCAAGTGAATTATAGGTTATATCTCTTATTTCTAGACCTCTACCTCTCTAATAGGATTAGTACAATGCTTAAAAACGACTAAATATGTTTTCTGCCATCTAGTGGAAGATCAAAGCACTACAGGTTGGCAAGTGCTATTTTAAATATTTTATTATATAATGTTGTAATATAATAAAATATTATATAATTTTCATTTAAAAGGTAAATTAAATAAAAAGCATTTATCTGACTTTTTTATGTATCAGGCTTTAAAGGGTTAAAGACCTGCAGCTGACAGGCTGTCAACGACCTCCGTCACAATCTGTGCAGCAAAAAGCAGCAGCTTGCAAACAGGATCTGATGCAATGGTTTCCTCCTCTTTGAACATCAAATAATGCAAGTCATCTTCTGAGAGTCCAATCAGACACAACGTTTAGATCTAAAAAAACTGGTTTCAAGCCCGCATTTATAAAATATATTTCATTTAAACTCCATGTAAAAACTTAATCATTAAATGATAACACAAGTACTAGTTGCACAGATTTTTTGACGTGCCTAAAATGACAAATGCACATCCTGAGGCAGTTGTAACCAAAATGTCCAAAGATGTCCAGAAAGATGTAAAAGCTACATTCTGTATTAAAATGTACCACAGCTTCATTCTTTAGATAGGTGGAATCTTTTCTGTAAACATTAAGAAGACCTTGTGTCATCTCGTGTATGCCTGGCTACATGACTTGTGACAATCTAAAATGTTTTCTAGGGAGCCATGCTGTCTTTCCACATGTTTTCAATCTCTTTTAGATAAGAGCTCCCTCCTACTGAATTCTAACAGGCTGTCTGGCCTTGGACTGAATGCTCAAACTGAGCACTGAGATGGCAGCTGAGATGTATTTGTGTGTGTGTGTGTGTGTGTGTGTGTGTGTGTGTGTGTGTGTGTGTGTGTGTGTGTGTGTGTGTGTGTGTGTGTGTGTGTGTGTGTGTGTGTGTGTGTGTGTGTGTGTGTGTGAATAAGAGGTTGGCTGTTTGTATTTGAGTTATGTTATTTGATTTAGCGTGACATTTATCATCGGCTCATGCAGCTTGTATTTCCAGTTCCATTTTTGTAGGCGTGGTCAGTTTAAATAACAAATCAAAAATGGAGACAAAGCTTCTGTTTGCAGGTGTTTTAACGGAGGGTTGGATATGGTCCGGCTCTAACTAAAACAAAAGATAGATTTTTATAATTTCATGTCACAAATAAGAAAAGGAAATGATGTTCTGAATTGTGTTCTTGGACATTGTGTTTTCTTTGTCTGCATCAACACTCAGAGTGAGAATCATCTGCCAGCTGGGACAAATAGCTGTGAGATTTTGACATGCAGATGTAGTTTGGTAAAATGTGATTTACAAAAGTAAAAATGACAAGAAAAAGTATCTTTTGATGTGTCTCATTTGGGAAAGGTGATACTTTGAGGCGTGTGGGCATGTTTGAATAGAAATTGGTGTTGTATGGGTTTTTGGGTTAAAAGATAATGTCTGAAATGAGCGTCCTCTGTAGGATCAGCCTTAGAGATCAGATGAGGATCTCAGAGTAGAGCTGCTCCTCCTCATTGAAAGGAGGTGGTTTAAGTATCTAATTATGCCTCCTGGTTTCCTCTCTTTGGGGGTTTTCCAGGCATTTCCCACTTGGAGAAAATCCAAGAGCAGATTATATATCTCCTCTAACCTGGGAACACATTGGAATCCCACAGGAGGAGCTGGAGAGTGCTGCTGAGGTGATGGATGTCTGGACTTCCATTCTGGACCTGTTATCACCATTACATGATTTTGTATAAGCGTAAGAATCTGGGTGGATGGATGGATATATTTTTCATAAACTATCCCTAAAAGTTATTGAATATTATGCTAAATGATCAAATTTATGCCTCACTCTTGGACCCTTCATTTAAACCTGTGATAAAATACAGTTAAAGATGATGCATTTAAGCAAAGTGCAACATAAACATCAGTTCTAGCTGTTTTTAGAGTTCACCAGATTCGTGGTAAAATCAAATTGAGCCTCACTGCTTTAACACAGTTCACAACATTTAATTGTATGTACTTCATAAAAAATATATGTTCTGTTTTACTGTATTTTCAGAACTAAAGGAATGTGCAATGTGACACAAAATGATTAATTAAAATACTATGTTGCAGAACTTGAAGGTATAGTTTAAATGGAAAAAATGCATATTGAACAGCAGTGAAGGAGTCCCAGTTTAGAATAACTACACAGCGATGACTCAGATCTGTAGTGCACCAACTCCAAACCAAAATCCTTGTCACCACACTGATTTTCAGATCTCTGAATGTTTGATATTTCTGCAGGTTTTCTTTGCAAAGTCAACAACTGATGCATACATATTTAATAGGTTTCTTTTCCTGCATTGGAATCCTGATGAGTGCTGAAGGTCCACAGAGTTCAGCTCCACTTTAAAGATCAAACCTCTCCATGTCTGCACAATGAATAACCCTCACACACACACACACACACACACACACTTCACTGAAATGAAGGCAATATGACACAAGCTGCACAACCAGTTCCTTTAAAAACAGGAACCTGTAATCATAGTAATTAACTCAGCTGTATTTTATGCCAAATTAGTTTGACTTATTTTCCTTTAATTATTAAATTTGTTGTTTCTGTCATTTTTTATCTTTAACACAGAGAAAATAATCCTTAAGAAGTGATAGTGACACTTTTCATGTGTGCATCATGTGTGGGTGGTGCAATGAGCAGCAGCCTGACAGTTTGGTCATTCCCTAACCTTGAAATTAGCTTTGCACATACGTGTGATATTCATGCTGCCCTGTGCAGAGCGCCCATCGCTGCACGTGGGAGGTTCATTTAAATGAGGCAGCGAGTTCTTGGTGTTTTGGCCGAGATTGTATCTTAGATTTTGGACTGAGAATGATTATTTAAAACCCAGTAAAATTGGCCTCCTGCTGTAACTTTGTTGATTTTTAACAAGAGTAGAATTCAAGGCATGGTGCTTTTTTTATTACTTACCTCTGTAGGACACAGCTATAGCACATTCATGCCAGAGGGCAATGAGTCACTGATGGTCAACTATTTTTACCTTTATTAAATCATGTGCTGTGGCATCAGGCTGCTACAAAGAGGCTGGTTTCTTCAGAGTTTCACCCTTCAGACTGTTTGATGTTTGCATGGGAGCAGTTGCTGCCTTCTTCCCAGTTTCTGATGAATTAACATTTAATGTTTTATTTTTGACCACAATCTCATTTCCTGGCGGAGCCTTTCTCCATTTGTTACCTGTCGTGGTAATGTGCTGCTGTGATTAAACCAGCTGTTTCAGAGCGCTGATACCAGTGAGGTGACGGGCTGAGAGTGAATTTATTAATACATACTCCCTCCAATCTGTTTTCATCTCCAGCCAGGGCCTTTTTGCATATTCCGTTTTTGCACCTACACATAAACAAAAGTAGCAGGTGCAGTGGAAAATGCCCACGATTGCTTCCCACTTTTTGACTTTTAAAAACTACATTATTTTATAAATAAACAATAGAAACTATTATGTAAAAATTGTCGTTTTGTTGTTTTATGTTTAGCTGTTTTGAACAAAAAGACAAAACTGCTTCACTCATGCATGCAGAGGATGTGATGAGTGTGTGAGAGGTGAGAAAAGTCTGTTATATACAGACTTTCTCTGCTTCAGATGCTAATCAGCACTACTGAGTCTGCTGTTCCCCGAGCTTTAATGTGAATTCCACCAAGATGGGTTGAATCAGCACGCAATTCTGAATGCAGATGTCTTATTAATTTACCAAGCTGTGAAAATGTACACATATTAAATCTCCTGGTAAACCAGCTCAACTGGTGAGCTCTGCAACTGAAACTTTGTTTGATCTTATTGGTCATCTTCTGAGCTGGAAAATATGAAAACTAAATAATGTTTTTTTCCAGCTTTGGAAAAATCGAACAAAAACTTAAAATGAAGGAAACGTTGAGTTCAAACGTAAGCTTCCTTATCAGGATGACAAATGTGTTTAATCTAAAATATCCTATGAATAATGACATGGGAACAAAGTATCATTGTGTTCTACCATCTAAAACAATATAAAAAATGACTTTTTTCATTTCTTTTTATTTCGACTTACAGGAAAGAGATAAGTCGAGCGGAAGCGCCGTACTTCCTCTGGTTCTGTTCCCTAGTTACAGAGCCGTGGTGTTTTGATCTGACACTCTCCATCCTTTTGTAGAGGATCTGACATCTTTACTCTTCTTGAATCACTTGAAGTTCTCTGTGACTTTTGGCCCTGTTTCTTCTAGTTTTCTTGATCTAACAGCAGAGGAGGAAGTCCTGATGAGCGCAGTATGTAACATGTAACACGTCTGTGTTACGGACAAGATCCACCAAAGATAATATTAGTTTATATTTTCCTGTTGGCTTTTTGAACTTATTTGAAGTGTTTGTGAAAATCTCCCAGCTGAAGGACATTGCTGAGTGATACATGAAGACTGAATGTTGTACAGTCAAACATATTGTTGCCTTGGCAGTAGAGAAGGCAGAGGTCATCACTACCTGGAAGACGAATAATGAAAAATCACGGTGATCATTTAACTTGATACAATCCTTAAGCATAAAATAACAAAAACCTTTAGATAACCTGTTAAAAAAAACTTAGATCCAAATTGTATTTGATAAAAGCATCATGTTTCTGGACAAAGACGCTAAAGACTCATGACTAACTGTGACTCAAGGTCTGGAACTAGAATTATATAAATACTCATTACCTCATGAAATGAAATAAAGCTAATGTTAGGTAGAAAGCAGGAGGTGAAGGTTTGTTTCTTGAGTCTTTGCACCAGTAAAATCCAGTCCATTTACCTATGAGATGTCAAGTCTACGAGCACGATTGATTTTCTTCAGGCATCACTTTGAAAAAGTAGCAGAAAAGTTAAAGAATTATAATTAGGTTTGTGTATTAAAAATAGAACTTCTGTACAACTCTTCTTCTGGTGCCATTCCTGCTGTTTAGAGGTATTGTTTTCCTCATTAGCAATGCCTATTTGTTCTACATAACAACTGTAGCAGTGCCAGTTACAAACAGTAATGGTGTGAATCAGCTTCATTTCCACAAGAAATTTAAAAACAAGGTTTATTTATGTTTTGGTATTTATAACATAGAAAATGCTGCTCACTGCTGAGTTACTGAACGAGTGTTAAGCAACTGCTGTCTGGCAGGTTTTTACATTTAGCATTAGGGCTGATTGTGGGTGCATTGTTTATTGTGTGTCTGGTTTATTAAAAGGGTATTGTAATTTTTAAAGTCAGACCTGTTTTTCAGTGGTCATTTCTTTCTTCTTTTTGAACATGTGAGCTCGTTCTGATTATTTTTGCTCTAAAAGACTTGAGGACTGGCCTCAACTTGACCCTCAGATACTTGTAAATATCACTGCTTGGTTGCACCAAATTCCTTCTGTTTATAAGAAAACTTTCTGGAAAAACTAAAGTGCATCTCCATTGCTTAAGTTGTACTGCCCCCATCATTTAGAGTCACAGCATCTTTAATCCTAACTAGAAGCAGTGTTTGTAAAAGTTCATGTACAGTCAGTTATAGGTTTGTTTAATTGAAATAAATTCAAATTAGATAAACAACTTAGATTCATCAGAAGCATAAGGGTGATGAGGACAGCATGTAGAGCTCTGATTTTTTTTAATGAACATCAGAGAACATGTTGTTTCCTAAATGCAAATTAGCTGATCATCTTTAAATAAATCTGTTAGTGAATATTTCTCCCTTTTCACTTAAATGTCAGTTATGAGCAAACATCATTTAAAAAAACATGTTTATAAATTAATCCGCTCATAAAATTGTTAAATTCTCTGATCATTATGTCCAGAGCTCAGAAAAGGTCCTGTCTCACAGGTTGTTGTTTTTTTTTTTCCAATGATCTGATCGTTTGTCAATGCGGACTGGAAACTCACACCTCGAGCTCATCTACCACATCTCGCCTATTAAGCAGTGTGATTAATTGCCTTCTCACACCAACGTGCCAGCCCCTGAATCAGAACACACCTAAAGGGCCACAGATTGGACAAACGCTGGAGGAGGATAGATGGGAATGGTAATGAGCAGAGCGTCAGCCATACCTACTTATGAGGGGGATGAAAATAACACAGGAAATAGAGCAAATAAAGACATCATCCGAGCAGCAATAAAACACACTCAGCTGTGGTTTTGTAAATATATCTCCTTGAGGGGAAAATTTCTAAGAGTTCAGTGCATACGGAGGCAGGATTTAGCTTCATTAATGGCTTGGATTGAATTAATTCCCTCTTAAATTAGGAAGAGAAACAACCTCCTTCCTTCTTCTCCTCTCACTTTCTCTTTCTCTTCTTCCTACATGTCCACTGCACCTATAACATCTTCATGTTTTTACTAATAACTCATTCAGTTTCAGAATATTTCATTTCATTAAAATGCACCAACACATTCTGAAAATTGTAGCACAAGCTTCTGTATTAACCTTTGCTCCTGCCTTTGCTCCTAATAGTGAACTTTTATACTAAACAATGTGCATCATGAATAGATTTGCATTAATAACCAGATAACTGGTGGTGTGTGTACTGACCTTTGAAAGGCAGCGGGACTCATTGTCTGCACTTGATGCAGGATAATTGAGTTAAATGAACTTGGATTTAAAACAAGCTCTAATTCACTTTCAGTGAATTTCTAAATGTAAGACTTAGTTACATTTATTGTTGGATTTTAAACTCAGTTTGAAAACTAGCAGGTCAAGTAAAGTTCAAAAAGATTAAAAATCAGATCAAATAATAAAAGAATAGAAAACTCAGCTAAGTCAAAACTGACTTTAAAATGTATTCTTTTTTATTCATTATTGTTAAACCTGATGTGAAACCCACTAAACACAAAACAGACCCCACCTCAAACAAACCATTAATGGGGAGGGGTGCACCCTATCATTATTTGAGTCCTCAGGTTGGTGTAATCAGGTTAATTGATTCTTATGTTGCTCAATGACTCATCCTGCCAGACTGATACCGTCTCCATACACCTCAGCACAGCCGATTCCCTCCAAAGCTTTAATTTCATCTCTTCTCCAAATTGCATCTTTCCTCCTCTCATCTGATCTGGCCTCCCCCCTTCCTTTGCATATCCCAGGTGTGTTGGCTCCTTTCAAAGCCGTGCTTTTCTTTTTTCATATCCTGGTTCTTTACCATATGTCAGCGTTTAGTTTTAATGGTATTCTGTCTGCTATTAATGTTTCAAGAAGGCATTCATCCTGGAACTGACTTTCCCTCCTACTCTCCACCCCCTGAAGTTTTTTTTAAACCTTTGCCTCCTTTTTGAATTCCTCCACTGTCTTTCTTCCCTGCTTCCTCTCCATGTGTTTCCATTCTCCATATGCTGATATTTTTCCATGCGGCCGTATCTCTGGGACTTTGGGGCCTAGATGTGAAGAGACTTTTGACTAGAAGTTCCCACTCAGACTGGGAAAAAGAAAATAAATATCCTAGAAATCTCAATCCTTGCGGCATCGCTCTTTCATCCCGTCCTCCCTCCCATCTTTTCCCCATTTTATCCAAACTTCCTGAAGCTGCCAGAGTTGATCTTACCTCCACACCCTCACCTTACTCCACCTGCTCCTGTCCTCTGAGTGATTCCATCTGTATGCCATAGGCATGAGTGAGAAGGGGAGAGCGTGAGAAGAGTGGAGGACTACGCTTTTCTTCACTTGTGCATGAATACAGGTTTACATGCAGGAGACGAGAGAATAGACGCAAAAAAGTAAAAGGGAGACAAACGTATTGATGTGTGGTGAAGTCAGAAGATAAGCGAAGGGCAGTGGGAGAGACTGTGATAAACAAAAGGACAAGGAAGAAAAGAAAACTAGTAAATAAGGGGAAAATGAGAAAGTTGGACATGAGAAAAGATCCAATGGTATGGAAAAAAGGCAAAATAAAGAAATATGTTGAGGAAGGAAAATAAGGCTGGAAGCGAGCCAGAGGAGGCGTTAGAGGAAGAAGCAGTCCCTCTAAAACCATAAGTAGGACACTGGAATTTTCTCAGAAATTGATTAGCATTCAAACAGACACAGTGGACCGTGGGGGTTGGAGATGTGTGAGTTTGTGGGCGTGGGTTGTTGAATACTTACCACAAAACGTCTTCCAATAGCTGGCACCCCCCAAAGGCTGCTGATGGATAAAGATAGATGGATACCCACACAGGCAGAAAAAAGACTAAAACAGCAGGATGGAGCTCTAGCAGCACAAAGAGACACAGACAGCCAAAGTCAGAGGCAGACAGAAGGAAGTGAGTGACACAGAGTGAAGGCTGGAGCTGGAGGCTGAGCTCTGTTAACAGATCCACAGGCTGCTACTCTCACGATATACGAGACGAACACATAAAAGCTGCAGCTGATTGCACAGAATGTCTCAGAACACCACTGATGCATGCGTGCGTTTAATACTTTCTTCTTGCCCTGGGATGTTTTGTTGTAGTTTGGTATCCCTGAGGTGTGACCTTGCATTAATTAGCAGGATGCAGCTTCTCCACGGCAACAGCAATACTACAAAAACAACACCCCATCACTTATTTTAATACTCAGAAATGTATTTTTATAGAGATTTTTTCCATAAAATATCCAAAACTTGTTATATTTTAGGCAAGTATAGAAAATGCTGCAGCAGCAGTTGGAACAAATCTATTTGTGTTAAATATAATAATGTTTAGCTTTATGTTCAGCCAGAAAGAGATACTACACTTTGTTATGATTTTTCAATAAAATGTCTTAACTTTGGCTTTTTCTCCAAATCCCACTCATTCCAATCCATCAGCTGTCTGTTACCTCTATAAAGCAAAAAGTTCTGGTTTATTTTCACTAAACTACCCATAAATACTCAGAAATAAATATTCAATATACTGTCAACCCTTTTAAAAAAATGAATCATTGAGTGTTCAAGTAATAAATATTTTCAACAAACATGAATGTCAGCTTGTTTTGGGTCCCACTCTGTGTGGAATCAGGTAATAATACCAGTTACTGTTTAAATAAGACATTTCCCCATTCTTCTTTGCAGTTATTATTTTGGTTATGTGATTAAAAACAAAACAATAGAAGAAATTAATTTGGAATCATAGCAGAAATGTTTTGTGCCAATTGTTTCCTTTTTTAAATCATTTGTTTATTCAAGTTTTTACAATTTTATACAGAAAACCACAGAATTTCAACAAAAAGAAGAGAAAAAATAGTTTCTATTCAAACTAGCTTTCTTAAAACATGTCTTTGTGCAAACTCTTGAGGTTTGTAACGTTACATTGCATCTTCAGTGATTTGGACTGTAAAAGGTTTCGATGTTTCATGAGAAGACACTGGGAAATAAATGCAGGTAATATCAGGACACGTCTAAACCTGTGCCTTCATTTATTCCAAAAGCCTGATGAAAGTTTTAGGAAGTTTCGATGGTTTGTATTTATAATGCAGTGCCATTGGGGAGGTGTCTGATTAGTCTCAAATTACTTCTGCAGCATGACTAGTGATGGTCATAAAAGGACAGGAGGACAGGAGAGCCCTGCTATAAGGGCTATATATTTAAAAACAACTTTTCTGCCACAGACTAAAAGAATATTGCAAATGCAATACCAGCAATTAGATACAGTAATGTAACACCAACATTGAGTTTAAGCATTTAAAAATAATACAATTTAGTATTGGTTTTGTTTTTGCACATGCTATAATTTTAGTCTGAGACATTCATTTTGCAGCTCTTATTTTATTTTTTAAATGGTTTGTTAACAAATAATTCTATTTTTATATCCTAGTTTGTCTTTAAGAACTGAAATAAATTTTGCATTAAAGTTCCAAAATGGAAAAAAAATGGTTTTTGCAAGTCCAGTTTTTACTTTATTTATTTTTATGTGTGTTTTTCTTCTGAAGATGTTAACTAAAACGATATTTGGAGTCATACATCAGAAGAAATCATTTTGTAGACTGGTTGAAATTGTTGGCTTTTGTGAAAAAGTGTTCTGGTACCTCCCATCTGACCCAAAGTCAGCCGTCGTAGCTGCCAGACACTAAACGGCTTCGTTCAGGATGGACCAGTTAGATGCAAAGCAGGAACCTAAATAAAGCTTACAGGCTTCATGTGGGAGCCACGTCTCTGAAAAACACATTTCTCAGAGAAAATTCTCAATAATGTTAGACATATATTATGAAGTATTTTATTTTGGCACATTATAGCTCACCGAAATGGAACGTGAGTATATAATTTCACTTATGTAAATATTTTAACATAGTTGTGTAAATAAAATGAGTATGTATTTAAAAAAGTTTACTTTAATGATATTTAGGTTAAATGTTTGACAGGTTGCTATGAAAACCTAATAAATTGTACTCATTTCGGGTGTTTCAGATCAGTTTTGAATTATTCTTACTGCCATTAAACAGATATTTAAGCCCCAGTTGAGAGAGTTTTAGGGTTATTCTTGAGAGATTTCAGTAAAACTGTGTTAGACCTTGTGGCTTATAGGTTTTAGGAGTTTTCCTAGTCCTGTAATCCTTAGAAAGTGACTGTCTTACTTAACTTGTCAGCCCTAAAAGCTACTCCAAAGCTGAAATAAACAATCATTGTCCAGCTTTTATTGCTAAAGAACTCTCCCCTGGAACAGACTTTACCAGTTATCCTTATATGAACTGATAGCCTCATATATTCTGGACACAGAAATGGGCTTTTTACATTTAGCATTATCAGTCCAGATGGTTTTATCCTTTCAAATCATTATCATTGAGCGGAGGAAACATTGGATCTCTCATCATATGGAATTGGCTCTCTGAATAAATGAGCTTTCATCCTCCCCCCCCTGCACACCCCCTCCCTCCTGTCTGTATCTGCAGGCAGATCATCATCCCTACGAAGTCATCCGGTAATGATGCGAATCGCATTAGATGAATGGATAGGCTTACTAATCACATAAAGCCTGTTAATTGGATGCATATTGTCATGGCTAACTATTATAGCATCATAAAGTATCTGCGCTGAAGTGGGTGG
>SSNR01000008.1:3418814-3443517 GCA_006937965.1 Callopanchax toddi | reverse complement strand
GGATCTGAGTCTCATGATGGTTTAAGACTAGGGTTGTTTAATTTGGATTAAGGATTAAATGGATGAGTTACTTGATCGGTCAGTTACTGGTTTGAGTGAGCTAAAGTTGTTAGCTTTATCAAAGTAGCCTGTCAGCTTTACCAGAGAGGGTTTCTACTTAACTGGCGTTCCGTGGATCAAGTCCGGTGTGGGTGGACGACCGCTGGGAGGTGGAGCTCCTTCTCGACCGTCGGGAGCCCGTTGGGGGCTGCGCCGCCTCGGGGCGACCGGGTTTGTCCTGGATACAGTAGTCAGAAGACCCATTTCTGAGTTAGCTGGTGGTTAGCCTTTTGAGCTAACAGAGCACTGGCTACTTTTCCCACGTCGTGGAGAGAGGCGGACTGATGTGTCTCACGGGGCCGTCCCGTACAGGGGAGCCGGCACCTTAGGTTCACTGGTAGCGGTGCAGTGAAACCAGTCTTGTCTGATCAGTGTCTAGACCAGAACTCCCGTGTCTCCGGAAGTGGAGAGGTTAAGATGGAACTGAGTGGTGATGTGGACCTATGGGAGAGGCTCTAACAAGTCACGTGACTCAGATCTTTAAAACGGACAGTTTACCTTCATGGAATAAGTAAATATGAGTAATAAAGCTGAATTAACCTTTTAGCAAAGTAAAATATGAAATAATACTGAAGCTGGATCAAACATTCGTAATACTGTGGAAGAAAATGCATTTATCATATTAAGACATTTCTGAACAGTTTAATTAAAGTGTCCTGTGGCGTCTTCTGGCACGACCGAACCCTTGGAAGAATGTTGATTCAGGTTAAAACATAATAAAAAGTCATTGTAATCCGAGCTATTGGGAAAAAGATGGGTTATTGTTTGTGATGGTCAACAGGGGTCAGAGGTCAGATTATAGCGTATTTGATAACGCTAGTCACCAGCAGCAGACAGTGGATCTCTGGTGTCGCTCAGCCACATCCAGCTGTTCCCAGATCACCTCTGGTCTCAGCCTCTCTCCTGGGGGCTCACACACTCTTCACTTACATCACCAGACACTTCCGAGGATGAAGACGTGTGTGTACGACTTGATATTCTCCTTTTCCACTTGCTCACTCGGCATGACTGGAAATAGCTCAGCCTGCAGTTCTCCTTTTCTTCGTCTCTGTTCCCGAAGTGGAAGTGAGTCCTCTGGGTGCTTTCAGCCTGTGAGCGCCAGCCTCGGCCTCGTAGAGCGGCAGCTACAACATTCAAGAGCGTCACCGCCTCTGGAAACCGACCAGAAACATCGCTGCCATTCTCTTTTCTTTTCTTCATAATTCTATTAGTTCATTCTGTTCAGGAGCGGCCCGATAAGTCCGGAGCACAATGACGGAGAGGCTCCGAGGGGTTCGGACGGCTCCGGTCTGTGTGATGTTACAGAGTCTTGGCGTAGAAGCTGCTGCTGGTCTAGCAGCACCTAGAGACAAGCTTACATAAAGCCAGCGTCTCTTCCAGGGTTTTCCTGTTCTGGTCCTGATGTTGCACTTGGCAAAATACGACATCTTATGTGTGAGTCACTGAAATATGAATCCAAACACACAAATGATCAAAAATCCACCAGATTTAGCAGCAATAACCTGAAGTCTTCTCCGTCAGTCAGCTCCAGCTCTGCTCAGGTCTCACCAGGTTGAGGTCTGAACTTTGACTGGACCACCTGGATTCTGTGGACTTGTTCTCCTGTAGACCTTTGGATCGTGGTTCTGATTTATGACCCAGTTTGGTCCAGTCAGACTCCAGAACCCTAACCAGAGTTCTCTACTCTGGTCTCATCGTTGTTCCAGAGGTTTCATTCAGATGAAACTAAACCAAAGTCATGATTTTGGGATCCTTTTAGATCAAAGGAACCATCGTAGAACACAACGCTGCGTCTTAAGAACAGAACAGTGTATCAGTCTGTCTGGTTTCCTGTCCTCTCTCTGAGCCTCTCCCCTCCTTTCTGTGTTCCCTCCCTTCCCTCTCTCCCCTGCCTGCTCTATATTGGGTCCATCGGGATGGGAGCACGGTAACACCGGGGCTGCTTGGTAATGCCTCCTTTTAAATCCCCGGCACGCCGTGGGAGTGAAAAGGGCGGAAGAGGAGATTGAGGGAGGAGGACGAGAAAGTGCGCTGAGGAAATAGGGCGGGCATGAATAATGAAAGGCGCTGGAGCGCACGCCGGCCCATCAGGCACGGCGACACCCTCGTGCTGTTTTGGTTGTGGTCCTGGTAAAGGATGGCTGGGAGAAGAGAACGGACCGATCTGGGATTTGGCCTGGAGGCAGGAGCCGAGCGGAGACTGGTAATTAGCTGTAACTGTTGTTGAGTGAAGGAGGAGAGGAGCGGTTTGAAGATCTGGAGAGATTCTCCTGCTCCCTGCTGGGTTGGATTTACACCATCCTGTTTCATATTTCATGAGATTACAGCATCACAGGGAGAACAGACACAAGTACAGCATCCTGAGTACGCTGAGAAAAAAAAACGACACTTTGTTTTCACTAATAATCACCTTTTATCTGGTGAAGTCAGAGCTCCTTTTTCTGATACTGTAAAATATCAACGTTCCATTGAAACTCCACCATGACAGAACCTCTACCCAGTGAGAGGCTGGGGACGCCCTGGACAGGTCTCCAGTCCATCACAGGGACATACAGAGACTTACTATGGAAGAAATATAGTATCATCAGAATTCAACAATTTTTAGACATTGAATTTAAAGCACTGAATTTTTATCATGTTCAATTATATGTATGAATTTTTCTTACTCCAAATTCACCTGCAAAAGTGATGAACTTAAATGACCCAAGAAGGACTAGGCGCTCTGTAATGACTCTAGGAGGAAAACTTAATCACTTCACATCAGTGTTAATTTTGGCATGAAATTTTAATTTAGGCTGCATGGTGGCGCAGCTGGTCAGCACTGTTGCCTCGCAGCAAGGAGGTCGTGGGTTCGCGTCCCGGCTCTGCGGCCTCTCTGCGTGGAGTTTGCATGTTCTCCCCGTGCATGCGTGGGTTTCCTCCGGGTGCTCCGGTTTCCTCCCACAGTCCAAAGACATGACTGTCAGGCTAATTGGGCTGGTAAATTGTCCTTAGGTGTGAGTGGGTGTGTGGTTGTTTGTCTCGTTCGTCTCTGTGTGGCCCTGCGATGGACTGGCGACCTGTCCAGGGTGTCCCCCGCCTCTCGCCCCTTGACCGCTGGAGATAGGCGCCAGCTGCCCCGCGACCCTCTGTGGAGGAATAAGCGGCTACAGAAAATGGATGGAATTTTAATTTAGTTTTAGTCTTAGTCTTTTGACTAAAATTCTTTTTCATTTTAGTCTAGTTTTAGTCGTCCAATTTGTTTTAATTTTAGTCTAATTTAATTTAGTCTAATTTTAGTCGACTAAATATAAAAAGGTATATTTGACTAATATTAATATGTTTTCCTCTGGTGCGTTTATTTTACATTTCTTTAAATGAATTGGGGTAACACTTTACTTTTATTAACATTAGTGCATTATTAAGTATTATATAAACAAATGGGCTCTTTATCAACGTTCCCAATATTGTTAATGACCCCAATTATAAGACACACCCCTTTCCAAGACTAATCTTCAGAAAAAAAACTAAATTCACTTTTAAAATAAACTATTTTGTTGAAAATTTGATTAAGTAGTTTAAATATTATCTTATTTAGAGACCTTTAATATTTTTTTTTATTAATTCAATCACAAAGATCTGTAATTCATATTCTACTGTGTGTTGAGTTCTGTCAGGAAAGACACTAGTGATTCTGAGCAAATAAATACCATAATAATGCAAACTGTCAGAACTTTGCTCATGACGTCAGATCAAAAGTCTGCAGGCTTTAACTCACAGAGTCTGATCAGCTGTTCTCACGCTGCGGTCCGTCTCCTCCCACAGAACGTGATCGCCACAACGCTCCGTCTTCGGTCATTTCTCTCCATAACTCCATGTTTCCTGTCTCCCTGACAGCTGTTTGATCCTCTGCTGCATTCACCACCATTATCTTAAAATTAGCGTCATAACTCTGCCTCCGTTCTGTTCATGTGACCCACTTTTAATAAAGTTTGTTCCTGTCGGAGTCTGCTTTGCTGTTTACAAATTCCGGCGCGTCCCGACAAGGCGGACTCTGATTGGTTCCTTTCTCATCTACTTCCGCCTGCTCCGATTGCTGATTGGTTCTTTGGTATGTTCGCCAAATTCTTCCCGTTTTCTGATTGGATTTCGTCACTGTCAATTCTCGTCTCGTCTTTCGTTCCTGACGAAAATGTTCGCCGATTTAGTCTTCGTTATCGTCTTTTTCCGTTTTATATTTTTGAATTTCGTTTAGTTTTCGTTCGGCAAAATATATTCGTGACGAAATAAATAACGAAAATATTTCGTCTACGAAATTAACACTGCTTCACATTTAAACAGCTCTCTTTAGGAGACGCGCCGCTGGCTAACGGTGTCATGTGATCAAACGAGCGCAATTTGATTGGCTGAGAGCCGCTCGATTCGATCTAGTGCTGATTGCTCTGGCTTGGGTCATTAAAGTTCATCACTTTTGCAGGTGAATTTTTTGCAGTTGAATATTTGATGGTGAATTTTTGCAGTTGAATATTTGATGGTGAATTTTTGCAGTTGAATTTTTTGCAGGTGAATTTTTGCAGTTGAATATTTGATGGTGAATTTTTGCAGTTGAATATTTGATGGTGAATTTTTGCAGTTGAATTTTTGCAGTTGAATATTTGCAGTTGAATTTTTGATGGTGATTTTTTTGCAGGTGAATTTTTTGCAGTTGAATATTTGATGGTGAATTTTTTGCAGTTGAATATTTGATGGTGAATTTTTGCAGTTGAATTTATGATGGTGAATTTTTTTGCAGTTGAATATTTGATGGTGAATTTTTGCAGTTGAATATTTGATGGTGAATTTTTTGCAGTTGAATATTTGATGGTGAATTTTTGCAGTTGAATTTTTTGCAGGTGAATTTTTGCAGTTGAATATTTGATGGTGAATTTTTGCAGTTGAATATTTGATGGTGAATTTTTGCAGTTGAATTTTTGCAGTTGAATATTTGCAGTTGAATTTTTGATGGTGATTTTTTTGCAGGTGAATTTTTTGCAGTTGAATATTTGATGGTGAATTTTTTGCAGTTGAATATTTGATGGTGAATTTTTGCAGTTGAATTTATGATGGTGAATTTTTTTGCAGTTGAATATTTGATGGTGAATTTTTGCAGTTGAATATTTGATGGTGAATTTTTTGCAGTTGAATATTTGATGGTGAATTTTTGCAGTTGAATTTTTTGCAGGTGAATTTTTGCAGTTGAATATTTGATGGTGAATTTTTGCAGTTGAATATTTGATGGTGAATTTTTGCAGTTGAATTTTTGCAGTTGAATATTTGATGGTGATTTTTTTGCAGGTGAATTTTTGCAGTTGAATATTTGATGGTGAATTTTTTGCAGTTGAATATTTGATGGTGAATTTTTGCAGTTGAATTTATGATGGTGAATTTTTTGCAGTTGAATATTTGATAGTGAATTTTTTGCAGTTGAATATTTGATGGTGAATTTTTGCAGTTGAATTTATGATGGTGAATTTTTTGCAGGTGAATTTTTGCAGTTTAATATTTGATGGTGAATTTTTGCAGTTGAATTTATGATGGTGAATTTTTGGCAGGTGAATTTTTGCAGTTGAATATTTGATGGTGAATTTTTGCAGTTGAATTTATGATGGTGAATTTTTGGCAGGTGAATTTTTGCAGTTGAATTTTTGATGGTGAATTTTTGCAGATGAATATTTTTGCAGGAAAAATTGGAGTAAGAAAAATTCATACATATAATTGAACATGATTTAAAAAATCAGTGTTATAAATTCAATGTCTAAAAATTGTTGTATTCTGATGATACTATATTTCTTCCATAACTTACAGCCATTCTCTCACACCTAGGAACAATTTAGAGTCACCAGTTAACCTAACATGCACGTTTTGGGTCTGTGGGAGGAAACTAGAGAGAAGAACCCACACATGCAGAGAGGAAACATTCGGGACCCAAACCTGCGACCTTCTTGCTGTGAGGCTGCAGTAACACAGACTGTACCACCGTGCAGCTCCACACTGGGATTCAGTAACCTTTAGTGGCTCCTCCTCCTTTTGGAGGAGGTCATTGACCGTCTTCTGGACATCCGTCCAGTCAGCATCTTCTCCATGATTGTGTAGATACTGACCCAGGATTAGGAAACCTGTTTATTAGCTGAGTGACACCATGAGTTGACAGCATTTAACAATATTCACATTTTCTGAGATGCTGAATTTTGGAGTTTTAAAAAAAATCTGTAGCCATAACTTTAAAAATGACAATAAAGACTTGAAATGTTCCTCTGTGTGTGATGGATTAGTTTCACTTTATGAGAGGACGATTTCTGAGACGTGCATGTAATCATTTATTTATAACTTTTACACAGAAAGTCACTTTAAAAAGTCCAAAATGTAACTTTAAAGATTTACTCATCCAGTCAGGATTAAAATCATTCCATTTTCAGATGAAATAAGAAGACAGAGAACATGGAGCTGTACAGCAGACTCCTGGCATGTTTACATTGTAAACACAAACCAGTAAACGCAGGCGTTGACCTGCACATTGACCAGTCGGGGGGGGGGGTGCAGACGTAGCGTGAAAATGCTGACCTGGAAGCTGAAGCATTTGTTGTTTCACACTGTGGAGGAAAACTCAAGAGAAGACTGCAGTTACGTGTTACAGAAACACCTCAAAACACACTCACACCCTCACGGATTCATAACCCAGAAGAGGAGCGTCCCTCTTCTTTATGGCCGCCGTGACGTCTTGTAACAGTTCTTTTAACTATGAGCCATCAGCCTGCATCTCATTACAGCAGACTCCTTCCCGCTGATCGCCGTGGTTACACGGACGAGCGGCACAATTCCAATTACGGTGCTGTGATTGCATCGCTGTCACAGAGGCCTGCGTGCTGCTGCACGCTACAGACTGTCTGGTCAGTGTCGACGCACGGAGAATTCAGAGGAGCTGCATCAATCTTGTCATCAGAAATCAACACGCTTGTTAGTCAGTGTGTGTGTGTGTGTGTGAGAGATTCACCTTTTGGTCTGAGCAGGGTTTTACTGGACTGGGGGTCGATAGATCGATGCTGAGTGGAAGGCACACACTCAGCAGAGCTCCTGAAAGGCCACAGCAATCAGTCTGAGCCCAGGCGTCTCCTAATCATCCTCAGAGACTTTTATTGTGAAGGGAAGCTTTTTAACAGAAAAAAAAAACTGGTGCTTCCACTGAAGTTCAATATGCAACCATTACAGGATGAAAGAGACTCACAGTCAGTTTTTAAACTGCAGCCGTTTGATTTGTTCAGATTCTTGAGCAGCAGCCAGTATAGGAGCCTCGTCTAGTGGGCTCAGGTTTAGACATTTTTCTGGCTAAAGCTTTAAAATACATCTCTTATAAATATTACAGATGATGAAATGCACTTGTTTTATTTATTAAATGTGTTATTCAGTTTTGTTGATGCTTCAATGCTGCAAAAACTGATTTCTAACAAAGTAAAAAGCCTTGTTTTAGATATTATATCTTATTTTTAGTCTGAAAAGAAAACGCAATCTTACATTAAATTTAAATTAAATATGGTCAAATTTTATAGATTTGAGAAAAAAATCTGCCAATGTGGCAAACAGGTGCTTGTGCAGAAAAAAATGCTATTTTTAAGGAATCTAGCCCTGCAACGCTTACCCCCTTTAAAAAAGATTTAAAAAACATTTTTGTCCCGAAATTTATTTCATTCAAGTATACATAAGAACAAAAAAAAAAATGCAGATAAGCACAACCAAGAATGAAAAGGAACAGAAAGAAGGGAAAAACTCTTAAATCTTAAACTTTTTAAATCAACTCTAGAAAATGTGACCATATTTAACAAAATGTGGCTTATTTCAAGTAGAGCTGTGAGAATAGATTTTATTTCTGACTAAAAATAAAATAAAATGTCTAAAACCAAGATTTTTCCTTTCTTAGAAATCAGTGTATAAAACTCATCTGGAGAGACTCTGAGCTTCACTTTTCATCAGCAGACGTCAGTGGAGAGACTGTTTCTAGTTATTCTAGGTCTGTGATGTGAAGATAGAGCTGCTGCAGTGTAGAGCAGTCACACCTCAGGTCAACATAGAGCCAGAGGTCTCACTAAGAACTGACCTGATGTGAACTCACTTCTTCTACCAACGTATTTAAACGTTTAACCATAAAAAGACGAGAATTAGTCGTTTGTTCTGGTTGAAATGACAGACAGAAGGACCAAGAATCATCAATCGATCGATCGATTGAACAGTCCGTTTGTTTCCCAGATCAAGTCATTTACATTTATAAGCAGGAAGAATGAGATTCGCCAAAATGTCTAACATCAAACCAGCCAGAAGGAAACAAAAAGAGAGACGTGATTACAGAGAAGCCACACAATACTGATAGGATTAAGACATAAATAAAAACAAAACAACAGGTATCAGCAGTCAGCGACGACTCCGTCTCTGTTAGCTTTCTCTCTGAGTCTTCCCTCCGTTCCCAGTTATCCTCAGACAGGAACCTTATTTCACATCCCACCAACAGGTTGGTGTTTCCTCTCAGAGACCAGATAAGAGTCGGCGCTGAATCAGGAAGTGTTCAACCGATAAGGAGCTGCATCGTCTCAGATTATGTCCAGATGACGGCTTCATCTTTATGGGCGCTTTATCTCTCCAGGATATTTACAGTCCGACGTGTCAGCAGGAGAGGAAGAGGGGAGGAAGAGGGGAGGAAGAGGAGAGGAAGAGGGGAGGAAGAGGAGAGGAAGAGGGGAGGAAGAGGAGAGGAAGAGGAGAGGAAGAGGAGAGGAAGAGGGGAGGAAGAGGAGAGGAAGAGGGGAGGAAGAGGAGAGGAAGAGGGGAGGAAGAGGAGAGGAAGAGGGGAGGAAGAGGAGAGGAAGAGGAGAGGAAGAGGAGAGGAAGAGGGGAGGAAGAGGAGGCTCTGAGCTCAGACTCCTCCTTAAAGGAACATAATGACAACGCCAGTCCTTACACTAATGTGTTTTGTCCCTTGTCTCTTGCCATCATCTAAAAAGCCTCTTGATGTTTTGAACGTCCTCCTCTTCCTCCTCCTCCTCCTCTTCCAGCTCTTCACTGTTAACCCTCTAATAGCGCCGTTTTGCTCAGTGATTTTCATTTAGGACTGCTCTTCGCTGAAGCAGCGGCTCTTTGAAGTGTCTCCAGATAGTTTTAAAAGAAACGTGTCTGTTGTGTTCAGGAAGGTATTTATTCAGGATGCGTGTGTTTACATTGAGCCCTCAGGAAACAGAAACTCAACTTTAAACAGGATGCAGTGAAAGACAAAATCACGGTGTTGCATAATTCATGCTGTCTTTATTCCTACGTGTTGTGATGGATACTCGAGTCACGGTTACGACTCTGAAGGAGTTCATTTAACACGAATGTGGAGCAAATTCCTCAGAATAGCTCCTCTAGACGGGAGGCTGGAGCTGGAACGCTGGGATTTGTGGTATTTTGTGTGTGTGTGTGTGTGTGTGTTACTCTCGTTGTCATGAAGCTATGTTTTCATCGTTTACCTGTTTGCGTGTGTGTGTCCTTCCTCTGCAGCCTATATAAATGCCTATTTTAGGCTCTGTCCCACTTCATTTGCATGGGTATCTTAATGTGCCAATTCTAAATGTGTTTGTGTGTGTGCATGTGTGTGTGTGTGTGTGTGTGTGTGTGTGTGTGTGTGTGTGTGTGTGTGTGTGTGTGTGTGTGTGTGTGTGTGTGTGTGTGTGTGTGTGTGTGTGTGTGTGTGTGTGTGTGTGTGTGTGTGTGTGTGTGTGTGTGTGTTTAGAATAAGCCTAGCAGGAAACAGCTCTCTCTTCGTCAGACCTGCAGGACGATGATGAAGAGTCCAGGGTTCCCTTTGACATCCATCACACTCCAGACAAAAGCCTCACACACACGCACACACACACACACACACACACACACACACACACACACACACACACACACACACACACACACACACACACCTAGTCCTGAGGTTGCTTGACAAGCCCTTTGGTGTTTGTGGTTGGCTAGTTAAAAGTAATTATGTGACGTTTTTATTGCCGTACTCTTGATAGCTGCACACACACTCTGCTCTGACGTTAACGGGTTTTGAACGCAGACGTTTCCAGACTCAAATCTGATCATATTATAATACCAGCGTCTCAAACTGCTGCTGATTTATTTATAACTTTAGTTGAGAACCAGATGTTCTGTAACCTGTTAAAATGAACTTTCTGGAAGGTTTTCTTCCTTTTTCTTTGTTTCTACTGATTAAATGTTACTCAGACTTTCTTATAATCTAATAACATTTTCTCGGAAAATAAAATGTATTTTCAGGCTCTTTGAAATGTTTTCTTTGGCTGATATTTGATTTCTTTATTTTCCTTTTATCTCTCTAAAAATGTTAACTCAGCCCTAATTTCTTCAGCCCTCTCTTCTTATGAGTCAGACTGTTGTAATATTTTAAAGTTGAGAGTTTTCAGAAGGTATTTCAAGTTTTTCTCTTGACTTAAATCATCTAAAAGTCTGTTACCTCCCCCAGTTACAGGAAACAATACTTTGATTTTCCATGTATCCATGCAAAGTGTTGCTCGTTTCTTTAACAGAGAGATAAACGCACACATGCAACCAGACATCCATCGTCATGATTGTCCTTCAAAAATAAAAAAACATTGAGTTTTAGCAGCTTTTTGATGTGTGGAGGATTCATAGGTCACTGTAGAGAACCAACAATAGGCCGGTATCACGGCAGACATGATGGCTCTTGTTGGTTTGTTGACTTTCCCTGTGGAGGTTCTGCTGATCAGCAGGTTGACACAACAACCAGCATGCAGGTGCAGAAGTGGAATGCAGCCCGTGTGCTTTCTCTAATCTTCCAGGTCAAAATGGCCACCATGAAGTGAACCTGGTGGAAAAGTTAGTGGACGTTTTCTGTTAGGTGTCTGTGTTTATCCTACAGCGCAAATTTTAAATAAACAAACAAAAAATGCTGATAAAATTCCTGTAAAGTAAAAAAAAATCATTCATCTTTTTAGAGAACATTTAGAGAACATTAAGAGAATATTTAGAGAACATTAAGAGAACATTTAGAGAACATTAAAAGAACATTTAGAGAACCTTTAGAGAACATTTAGGGAACATTTAGAGAACATTAAGAGAATATTTAGAGAACATTTAGAGAACATTTAGGGAATATTTAGAGAACATTTAGAGAACATTAAAAGAACATTTAGAGAACCTTTAGAGAACATTTAGAGAACATTAAAAGAACATTTAGAGAACATTAAGAGAATATTTAGAGAACATTAATAGAATATTTAGAGAATGTTTACAAAACATTAAGAGAACGTTTAGGAAACATTTAGAGAACATTTAGGGAACATTTAGAGAACATTTAGGGAACATTTAGAGAACATTTAGGGAAATTTAGAGAACATTTAGGGAACATTTACAGAACATTTAGGGAACATTTAGAGAACATTTCGAGAATATTTAGGGAACATTTAGAGAACATTTAGGAAACATTTACAGAACATTTAGAGAATATTTAGGGAACATTTAGAGAACATTTAGGGAACATTTAGGGAACACTTAGAGAACATTTAGAGAACATTTAGGGAACACTTAGAGAACATTTCGAGAATATTTAGAGAACATTTAGGAAACATTTACAGAACATTTAGAGAATATTTAGGGAACATTTAGAGAATATTTAGGGAACATTTAGAGAACAGTTAGGGAAATTTAGAGAACATTTAGGGAACATTTAGGGAAAATTTACAGAACATTTAGAGAACATTTAGGGAACACTTAGAGAACATTTCGAGAATATTTAGAGAACATTTAGGAAACATTTACAGAACATTTAGAGAATATTTAGGGAACATTTAGAGAACATTTCGAGAATATTTAGGGAACATTTAGAGAACATTTAGGAAACATTTACAGAACATTTAGAGAATATTTAGGGAACATTTAGAGAACATTTAGGGAACATTTAGGGAACACTTAGAGAACATTTAGGGAACACTTAGAGAACATTTCGAGAATATTTAGAGAACATTTAGGAAACATTTACAGAACATTTAGAGAATATTTAGGGAACATTTAGAGAATATTTAGGGAACATTTAGAGAACAGTTAGGGAAATTTAGAGAACATTTAGGGAACATTTAGGGAAAATTTACAGAACATTTAGAGAACATTTAGGGAACACTTAGAGAACATTTTGAGAATATTTAGAGAACATTTAGGAAACATTTAGAGAATATTTAGGGAACATTTAGAGAGCATTTAGGGAACATTTAGAGAATATTTAGGGAACATTTAGAGAACATTTAGGGAACATTTACAGAACATTTAGAGAATATTTAGGGAACATTTAGAGATCATTTAGGGAACATTTAGAGAATATTTAGGGAGCATTTAGAGAACATTTAGGGAACATTTAGAGAATATTTAGAGAATATTTAGGGAACATTTAGAGAACATTTAGGGAACATTTAGAGAATATTTAGGGAGCATTTAGAGAATATTTAACCCTTTTTTGACTGACTTTTGTATTTGTGTCTGACTTAAACAGTGATATCAGTCTAGTGCTGGACAGAAGATGAACTTTAAGTCCTTCAGAAAACCTCAAGAACTACTGATCAGGATCAGAATCAGGACCAGGATCAGAATCAGGACCAGAATCAGGATCAGGACCAGAATCAGGATCAGGACCAGGACCAGGATCAGAACCATGATCAGGACTAGAATCAGGATCAAAATCAGGATCAGGACCAGGATCAGAACCATGATCAGGACTAGAATCAGGATCAAAATCAGGACCAGGATCAGAATCAGGATCAAGACTAGAATCAGGACCAGAATCAGGATCAGGACCAGAATCAGGACCAGAATCAGGATCAGGACCAGAATCAGGACCAGAATCAGGATCAGGATCAGGTTTATTTGTCAAATGTGTAAAAACCCCAGTCCTTTGCTTCTGGCTGTCGTCTTCTGGCTCTCAGAACAATCATTTACAGACGTTTCACAATATAAACAAACATGGCCGACATGTAAACAATGCTAACAATCATGTCAGTCATTTTACAAGTAAACAGCAGCAAGATGTAACAGCTGGTTTCAGGTCAGCTGTTCAGAACGGTGATGACAGGAGGGAAGAAGGGGTTCTGGGTCAGAGGGGCGGAGCTTAAGAAGACCAGGATGTGAGGAGGGAAACTTTCTGTTTGTAAAAGAAAAACATAAACCAGATCATGTTGGTTTGGTTTTGTGTTGAGGATTAAATTTAGAGGATAAACTGAGTAAAATGTCTGACAGGTATTATAAATATATAATAGATATTTAATCTAGAATATGAAATAAGCCCTTTTCTTGTTTGTCTGTCCTCTGACTTCACCTCCTCTCAGAGTCGTCACTCACACTAAAACAACCTGTCAGCTCTCCGTTCGCCTCAGACCTGAGATTAGAGCAGCAGAACCCGGTAAACGGGAGCTCATAATTCCAGATGTTCCAGGTTCTCCTGTCTCAAACGACGGCGGAAAACCGGGTTTTTTCTTCTCAATTCATCAAACGTCACGTCTGGAAAGGTCAGCTTTCACGTGTGTTGTGCTGGAGATAAAACAGCCTCCTCTCGTTCTGCTCATGATGAGGCCTGTTTTGTTGTAATTGACCCATAAATGATATTTTCTGTATGAATCTAAATCACCTGCCACCCTGAAGCTCAACACCTCCCTCTTGAGGCTTCAGTGAAATCTCTTGTAGGAGAATATTCCTGATAATGTTTATGTGCTGGGCAGTGTGTGTGTGTGTGTGTGTGTGCGCAGGGTGTGTGAGTTTGACGGATGATGTGTGACAAGTGTGTGGAGTCAGCCCTTTGGTGGGAACCCACTGGGGCTGGAGGAGGATGCCCTTGTCCTTTTAGATTTTACAGCACATCTTTTTTCTCCCTCTCTGCAGATCTGCTCTGCTTTGGCCTGCAACTAAAGGCTCACGGTGATCGATCGGCCGTTCGACTTTGAAACCACATGAAACGTCCCTCTCTGTGCTTTAATGCTAAACTTGGACAAGATATTCCCTCCTCTCTGTTTTTTTCTCATTGTGAAGTGAGACGAGGCAACGTTTGGACGGCGTTTTTGAGTTTCTGTAATTCAGCTCAGCTCCAGATGAAACAGAATTCTGTAGCGCGAGAAGGGGATGTTCAAAAGAGAGCGGTCGGACCGTGACAAAAAAAGGAAAAAGAAAGGAGGAAAATAGAGCATGGAGAATGAGTTGTGTGGATAGAATTCTCAGAGAGAAGCTTTGTGCATAATTCTGACTCACAACTTTTTAAATTTAATGAAAGACTTCATCCCACAGTGGTGTGAACACACAATAGTTTCACATTTTCTGTCTTTTTTTAGGTTCTGAATGAGAAAACATTCAGCAAAGACAGAAGAAGTTCAACTAAAGGCGTCTAATTCTTGATTCTAACGAAGAACGATACCAGCGCGTTGCTTATCTTCTCCTCCCTCGGTCGTCTGCTTCCCAGACGTTCGTCTGACGAGCCAGAGCTGCATTCTTTGATCCTAATGAATCAGTTAGAGGACAGACGACCAAATAAAGACATCATCAGACGTCTGTAGGAAAGCTGATATCTGCTTTAGGCTGACTGAGACTCCTAAATATGGTGAAACTCTCGTTCTCAACCTCGATCTTCCAGAGTTCAGCAAATCAGCTAGGACTGGTCACGATCTGTGCTCCTTTGTGTTTAGTTTGTTCCTCCTCCTGTGTCCCTTGCCACTCCTCCACAGGTGTTCCTCCTCCTCCTGATCACCTCCTCATCTGTATAGAAAGGCCCAGTCCCAATATCCACACTGCAGCCTGCGCTCCTCCACCACTTGGTAGAAGGGTTCGAGTGCGTAGTAGGGGTTGAACGACTTGCTATTTTTACTAGTCGACTACCAAGTAATAAAAGTCACGTCGACTTCGACTAATCGCTGATGACGTCATACATATGGCGTCTACAGGACGGCTTTATAAAACTTGACAGGCTTTATTGCAAAAACGTATTTTTATGCCGACAACAAACAGCTGAGAGAGAGCAGTTGTTTTAGGAGAACTTTGGTTTTAGTATCAAGTCTTTAGACTAAAATGCTGATTAGTTTTAGTCACATTTTAGTCAGGTTTAGATGCAAAACAGCTTTAATCTGACTAAAACTACAGTTTTGTAGGCCTACTTTGATAAAAGCTAACACTCCATGTAGCTTATACTACCATCAAGTAACTCCTCCATTCCATCCTTAATCTAAATTAAGATAAAATGTCCCTAGTCTATAATATCACCGACTCAGATCATTAAAACTCTTATATTAAGATCAACTTAGAACACAATAACATCGTGTTGACAAATGCTAAAGCCTTGCTACCTCACTGCTATCTGTTTATAACTGTTTGTCCGTCTCCTTTCATAATAAAACTTGTAAAGTCTTATTCCGACTCAAACTTCCCTTCGTCAATATTAAAATACATGATCTACTCACTGTAACATCTGCAGAACCTAGAGTTCCTTGGGACACTGGAAAGTAGAATTATTCAGTCTAAAACCTACAAAACGGACCAGTGATATCTCAGAAGTGTGTGCTAAATAAACTATAAAAGAGTTTATAAAACGCTACATAAATGGCGTACAAACTACAGTTTTAGTCAGATTGTGGTCTATTGTTCGGCCATAATCATAACAAAGACATTCGCTATTTAATGAATAAAATCACTCAAAGCTTGATAGCCGAGCCATTAGCTCGTTAGCTTAGCCGTTAGCACATCGGAGGTTTGAATGGGCTGAATAGCGCCGCGTTTTTAGTAAAACAAGAGATAAAGAAAGCAAAGACTCACCGTTAAGTTGATTAAATCAGGACAATCGATTGGCAAGGGCATCAAAAGCTGCCAAGAAGTATTCTTTGAGTAAATATCCATTTTAATAGCGCAGCGCCAGACCGAAACACATCAAAGGAAACGGAACGAAACCCCTTCAAAATAAAAGTTCACATGATCAGCGACTAGTCGGGCTTTGGTTTAAAAAGTCACTACAGCCCACAAAAGTCGACTAGTCGACTAGTTCATGCAACCCCTAGTGCGTAGTAACAAAAAAGTGTGCAATTAATTTTAGCATTGGGACAGGGATGATTGCATCATCGACCTGATACAGATCGACGACTTCAAAATGGCCGGTCACTGTTTTCCTGCTAAAAATGATTTTGAAACAGCAACAAGTAATCATTTTGAGGAGACATTTGTTCTGCTACCTTCTCGCGAGATTCTAATGCAGCAATGGATTATGGGTAATACCCTGCGGCGTGCGTAGCGAGGGAGAATCAGGACACCCTACGATCTCACGCACCTCCGCGGGATCACGCAGTTGAGGGGCACAATGGTGGGAGTGGGAGTATTGGGACAGGGCCGAACTCACCAGTTCAGTCCCTCCCTGTCAGATCCTGGTCCCATCAGGTCCTGGTCCCATCAGATCCATCAGGACGTCACTGTCTTTGAGCTTTTATAAAACTGTCGCCGGATTACGGCGGTTTGTCGTCTTGGTGGCAGCGCGTTGGGGTTCTGGGTGGAGCGCGGTGGAGGAAGTGGCACGATGTGGGGTGGTTTGGTCTTGGAGGATTTCACGTGGTGGTGTTGTATCTGCAGGCTCTTGTTATGGTCCTCGTGGCTCCGGGACTTGATGCAGACGGGGGCGTAGTGGACGTATAAAGTGTGTTGAAGGTGCAGGAAAAAGTTCTGGGATGTAGAAACCCAGCCCTGATCTAAACGGTCACGTAGACCGAAGCGGGGTCTTCAGACTGGAGCTGTCAGTTTGAGATCGTCTGACTCAGAACAGGAGAACCGTTGTTCTTAAAGCTTTTCAAAACTACGAGTTCTGTTTCACTCTTTCTGCTTCGTAAATACAAATCCAGGGTTCTGCTCTTTGCGTTTCCCAGAAGAGTTGTGGGAGTCGTCCGCCCACCCCGTGCACAGGTAGACTTTCTGTTTTTCACCTGTGTGTTTTCACTCTGCTGATCGACCTTGGCTGCCCCGCCGGCTGCCGCGGGCCCCTCGGAGCCGAGCCAAGAAGCTGTCCAACCACCCACCGTAAACTATGTGTTTACAGAGCCACCGGGGTCACACTGGGCATGCTCGGCTCACCTGCCTCTGATGATAAAGGAGGCGATGTCGTCGTCGGAGGAGGAGGAGGAGGATCGCTGCGTTTCTTCTTTCTACTCCTCATTCAGAATAAAATCATCTCTGTAAATATTTTAAAGCTGCAGCCAGCGGTCCAGAGGGCCGGGGACCAGCAGCTCCCTCTGCCCTCCTTTGTGGATTCTTTTAGCTTCAAACATTTATAGACTTTATGATGAGGTCATGCATTTATGTATGCTTCCTCTGCCCTGATCAAACCGCAGAGGCTTCTGTTGGAAGAAGAAGTCACTTATTGCATAGAAGCTGCACATTTTCTTAGTTCAACAAGAAACAATTTCCTCCGTCTTAACCTCCGAGCTGTTTTTGTCACATTTTGATCCTCCTCCTTCCGTTATTTCTTCCTCTCTTGGCTCGTTTTTTTTTTTTTTTTTTGCTCTCCCGCTCTCTTCGCCATGCTCTAAATAACTTTATTGACATCTGAATTGGTTGTGGATAACAGCAATTATCCCAGCCTTTCTGCTTCCTGGCCGACACTCAGACAGAGAAATCAAATCGCTGCAGGAGCAGCCTCTAATTCAAACAGGAGCTCTGGTTTCCAGGATATCTGCTCACATTCTGGGTAACGCTCAGAGTTTTCTCACCTGGAGGATTTATTCTGATGCATGAAGCAGCTCCTTGTGCTGTTTTCATCTATATGAAGAGAGTTATGCAGCAGGACTGTGTGAAGTCTCCTTGTAGGCTTCTTTAGGACTGAATGAGCAGAATTCATCGCAGCAGAATGTTTGCTCACTTTTTCCCTCCAAGACATTACCATGACGACGGCCCTGTGCTGTCAGCGAGGTCATGAAATCCTCTATCATATATTTTTTTTATAAACACACATTATCTTTGTTTAACTGTATAAAGCAGAATAGCTGCTTTTATTATAATCTCATGTCATGTTACATTTATGGTGAGCAAAAAGTCACCGTTTCCCCTGAACGGTGACTTCTGATGTGATAAAAGGCTTTTTGGGCCAGTTTTATGAATGTATTTGTGTTTTATGGCTGATTCAAATGGTATCTAACTTACCAGGCGTCGCTACAGCGAAGCAATTTTACAACAATAACTCGCCTGATGATCTGCTGGATAACCTTGCTGTGGAGGCTGCGCTCCTGATGCAAGTGCTGCTGGGAAATAGAGCAGCCCTGAGCTGCAGAAAAACAAAACAGAAAAACATCAGAATGAAACACAAAAGAGTTAAGAATTCCCAGCCTACACTGAAAAAAATAAAACATTGGTCTAACCTAAAAAAAAAAACCGGGGTCTAACTTTAAAAAATTGAAGTAATCGTCACAAGTAATTTAATTAAGTTTATCCAAGTTAATCTTTTTAAGTTGACTTTGAACAAACTTAATAAATTAACTTTGAAAGAACTTAATTTAATTACTTCTGACCGATTACTTCAAGTTTTTTAAAGTTAGACCCCTGTTTTCTTTTTTCAGTGTACCTGATCAGGGTCTGTAGGTTCCTCATGGGAGAGGAAGCTCCGCCCCCTTCTGTATCACCTTAACTGGAGGTTAATATACACTGAAAAAAGAAAACGGGGGTCTAACGTAAAAAAAACTGAAGTAATTGGTCACGGTTGCATTTTTATAAACACCAGAGACGTGGCTGTGAATATATATCAAAATATAATGATAACGGTCGGGAAATTCATAAATTGTAAAAGTATCAAATCTCAAGTCTATACATAATAACGTTTGTAAGAAAGTAACCCGTTTGTAAATCTGTTCATTTTTAATCGAGTTCTGAGTGTTTTTAGTTAAATTGATGCTCACCTTCCATCTGCTGCCATAGAGAGCAGAACGTCTGCTGGCTGCTCCAAGATGGCCGCCGTGTAGCTACGCTGTTGAACCCCGGATGAGTCATCTAGCCTTTATATATGATATCTATGGATTTTTACCCTCTTGTAACCATTTAGGTAGATTATTTTAAAGTGTTATTTAGTTTCATGTTGACGTGACTGAAAACGTTATTTTCTAGCAGTGACCTATTATTTTGAGCTAATGTTAGCATTGAAGAACAGTGTTAAATTAGCTCGTAGCTCCTGAGGAAAGTGTTCCTCCAGCTGATTGATGGACATATTTGTGGCTAATTGTTAAAAACATAAAGTGTTGCAGTGCTTCGTAGCATTTGTAGAAAACAGACACAGTTCTGAGCTTTCAAAGTTACTTAAATCCATCCTGCAGAGTCGGAGCTGTTGAATCAAAGCTACCCACAGGAAGTGAGCGATACAATCAACAGACAGCTTTTGGCCTTTAGCGGCTGAGCCTCGGTAACTACTCGAAAGATGAGGAGAGTGGAAAAAAAACCTGAGACTGAGAGATGACAGAAAAAAGAACAAAAAGAGTCGGTCTCCGTGACTCAGGCTGCAACATAAAGAGAACTAAACTCGAGCTATTCCAGTCGCAGTTTCATCAGTAAACTTTTCTGCTTACTTTGCTCAAAGCTGGCCGCCCATCTGCATGAGGCGGCCTGTCAAATGTTTGCAGAGAAACTGAGGATGTAAGAACAATTTCAAAAAGAGAGAGAGCAAGAGAGAGAAGGAAATGGAGGAGTTTTTAGTGGATGAGTGAGTTTCTGGGCTCTGTGTTGGCTTAGTTAATGACTGGTGCATATGTCAGCCACGCAGCTGTGGAGCTCCAATCAGCCAGCCAGCTGAGGAAAGGAGTGACGGATGGAACGGAGAGACAAAGAGAGGGAAACGCAGACAGATATAAAGTATTAATCCGCTGATGCACACACACACACACACAGTTCTTAGTGAAAACAGTGAAGCAGAGGAGGTGAGGAAGAGGATTTTTGAGTGAAATAAACAGAGAAGCATCCAGAGGCAAAAGGGAGAAAGATTTTTGCCAAGATAGTTTCTTTTCTTCTGCTGCTGCCTCACTTAGCTGAAGTAGGAAAGGCAGCGGCTGCATTCCAAATCATTACGCTCAGCTGCCTTCCTGGAAAGTATTTACTGTTGTCAATAAAAAGAAAGAAGCGTGGAGGCAGGGTGTAGAGAGGGGGAAATCGTCTGAGTATGCAGCTCCTCAGTAGGAAGACGTTGAGCTGCACCACTCTCGTTGTACTCCTACATATTAGCATACCTTCTATACCTTTTCACCTCCTCTTCCTTTGACTTTGGCCTTTTAGCCGGGCCGTCCCGCCTGTTCTGTGCCCGTGTTCCATCAGCTCAGGGATTTAAGCCTCTAAGAGCCTCTTTTTCCCTGCAGAAGGAGCTTTAAGGCTGAATGTGAGTGGAAAGCAGTTTTTTTTTTTGGGTGAAGGATCAGAGCTGGGCTGATCCAGGTACAGACCAGGAGAGGAGCACCTCCTTCAGGAGGAAAACTATTTTTTTGCTGCCCAACAAAAGCACTCAGTATTTTTGGACAAAAGCCTTTTTTGTGAGGCAAAGTTGATCGCTGTTTGCAAACATAGGTTGTGAATTCAAACTGTATTTTACCACAGAATGGGCTGCAGTTGAGTGAAAACCCTGAATTAAGTCTTTAGCTTAATGCTTCATGTTCTGTTCTACTGAGGGTTGGAGCTCCAGCGATCAGCATGAAGAACGTCGGCTAACAGAACGCTCTCTCTGTGCCCCTGCAGGCAGACCCGGGACCAGGAAACCCCGCCTGACTTCTTCTATTTCTCCGACTTTGAACGACACAACGCAGAGATTGCAGCTTTTCATCTGGACAAGTAGGTGATCATCATTCAGGAGGTCATGTTTGTGCTGGAATAATAGAGTCCAGCTGAAAATCATCTGATGGCTTCGACGTTTACCTAAATCCTATTTCCTCCCAGAATAAAAAGAAGAATTTCTGAGTTTCAGGTTGACTAATTGTGGTTTAGGTCAAATAAAAGCTAAGAGATGCTTTGCTAATGTGTTGCTTGGTCATGTAGAGGTTGAATTTCTTCCAGGAAAAGTCCTAAATAAGGAAGGAAAACACCCTAAATCACAATTCTGCTTCTAAACTAGACCCCAAAAGCTACTAGAAACCCATCCAAACCAGTTATTTTATTAGCAGCAACTCTCAAACTTTTTCGCCTCAATGGGACAGAAGAGCTGGTGTGGTGTGAGTTCACTCCAGCCTCCTAAAAGCTTCTGTTGTATCCTGGAGGGCCAGCATCCTGCAGGTTTTGTTCCTCCCTGATTAGTGATTTGCCCGTCCCTGCGTTAGCTCATTAACCACCTGGGAGGAGCTCAGACTGCAGAGAGAACGCCACCGAGGGTTACCGCCGCTTAGCGGGAGAGCTGCGAGGATAAAGGAACAAATGAGGGCTGGAGCTGGAGGATTAGTTTTTGCAGAGCCTGTAAAAAAATCAGCGGGAAATCACATAACTCGTGTTTTGCGGGTTTATTTCAGCGAGTCTGTTTGTCCCACATAGCCCGGACCACGAGGACACGTTAACAGCGTGCTGGTTTCTGCAGGTAACGAAGGACTTCCTGTCTGTTTGTGCGTGAAGAAATATGGGCTAAAAGGATGATGAGTCATTATAATAATAAACCAAACTTTCCTTCTTAAATTGTTAAAATGATTGAATTTGTTCAAGAGAGGATGAAGCTGATGTCATTTCAAAAATGGATCACTCGAGAGGACATTCATCCTATCAGCGAGGAGAACGTCCAGCTAGTAGCAAAATGCTAAAAGTAGTTAAAGATTTAAGGAATGATCAAATACATTATTAATAATATTAGTCATAAATAATCATTCAAATAATAATGTTTGTCTTCTTTACCCACTACTTCTGTCAGACTTACAGTTTTTGCTCGGACCCCCTCAGAATGCAGTGAAGGTCTAACTCGTCTGCTACATAAAACATGGCCGACTCACCAAAACATGACCTTGTGACCTCGTCTGTCTCTCTTAACGTTTTAGACAGAATCATCATTTTTGCACAGCAGCTGATTCATTTCTATCAACAACCAACCTGTGCAGCTGTGTGTCTCACAGGTTACCATGGCGACCTTAATGAACCACTGGCAGCAGTTTGGACATTTCTCTTGGTTCTCGTTGCCCTGATTTATTAAACATAGACGTTTTGTTGCTTAGAGTTTTAACGAAATGATCCCCAGATTAATTTTGGGCTTCATAGAAGGAAGATTATGGTTTTTTTCAGGAAGGAGCTTGATCAGTGTGCTGCCCTTCCTCTGAATCTTCTAGTTTTCACCAGCTAGACAGCGAGATAACGACGCTCCAATGACAGACTTGTTTTCCTTTGTTGCCTGCTGTTTTATTGAAGAATGGCCTCTGACCGTTGTCTTCTCTTTGACCATCGTAAAACTGAAAAATACAGTACATGGTATTAGCTAACTAACGCTGAAAACTAGCTTGTTACATGCTAACTGCAAGCTAACACAGTAACATGTTCATAACTCACTTCATAACGCTCAAATTGTCATACTAACATCCACAAAACGTGGCGAAAATGATTATCTTATCATAACACATACTTACAGACAAATCTTGTCCAAAGCAACAACGTTTTAAGGTCACTATCAGCTCAACAAATGAACACCTCCGCATTACGGTCAGCCATCTTGGATTCTCTGCTTTTTCTTTACAGACACAACGAAATTATATGACGAGGCAGCCACAAGAGGGCGCTCTAACACCGCTTATAAAAACAGTATCATCCAGTGTAGCTTTCAAAGGGCAGAACAATCAGCATAATTCAACAAGTCATGTCTTTTTCTATTTAAAGGCACACTATGCAGTTTTTACTTGTTGTAAGCACCCCCTAGTGTCCGTTTTAAATCACTGCTATAAAAACGTTAGCATTGTTTCTGCTCAGAAAGCCCTAAATCTACCTGTTAAATGTCTCCTCAGCCTTCACTGCTTTCTACTGGAGCGGTTCATCACTCATTCAGAGAAATCAGCTGTGTTCAAGCAGGGAGAGATGGGAAAAAAATCAGGAACCATGAGCTAAAAACACTCCGGAGCTAGCATAACAGCTAGCCACATTGGGTTAGCCTAACCCTCTGAGATACGTGACTTTGTGAGACTTCAGGGCACCGGACCAGAGACTCAGAAGTTACAAACGTGGTATTCTGGATCCAAGCAGCAAAAAGTTACATAGTGCGCCTTTAAATGGGTTTGATGGTGTGTTTAGTTCCGTAAAGGAAACACAAAGGGTCAAATTATGTTTGTACAGAAATAATGTCTCAAAAATAATCATCTCACTCCAGCCCTACTCAGAATATTTATGTATTTATTTGATTGGACCTTTATTTAACATCCCATTGATTTTAAGATCTCTTTTATAAAGGCGACCTGGTCAAGAGGCCAGCAGCACAGGTCGTAAAATAAAGAGGAATTTATAAAAATAATGAGTTAAGAACACAGGCGCTGTTTGAGAAACATCAAGTTTCCTGTGTTTTTGTTGATACTTGTTGTGTTTTAAGCAAAGTTTTGATGATTTGTTTCATTCTGTTAAACCTGAGAAAATCATCAGTTTGTTTCAGTTATTGAATCTAAAGGAACTCCTATGAAATGTGCACAGATGTCTGCATTCATTTATGCTTTTTTCCACACTTGCTGCCAGTGTCTCAGAGCATTAGGAGCCGTTTTGTCTGTTAGCGGCGTTAGCTCAGCTGGATGTGTGCAGCGGAGGATGTGCGCTCCATGAGGAGAACGAAGGCTGCAAACACCTGACTCCTCACTGGGCTAAGCTCCCCGCTCCCTGACTGAGTGACCAGGCTAACGCTTCACGTTGCTCCTTCCTGCTGGAGTGACTTTAATGAAAGGAGAAACCCTCACAGGGCTCTCTGATCGGCGCCAGAGGCCAACGGGTTCGCTGTTGAAGCAGAGCTGTTTTCACTGTGGCATTATGGGTAGAGAGGAGGAGGGTGGTGGTGTTGTGGATGCAGGTGTTTCTCTGAGAGGACGATACGGAGGTCACACACTCTCACACGGCGGACAATAGTGAGGTTTCTCCCTTCAGGCGCAATGACAAGGGTTCATCAGCAATTACATCCTCAGTCATCTGCAGTCTGACCAGGGCCGGATCTAGCCAGCCCCACTAAGGGGGGCAGGTAGAATATCAGGGGGGGCAGTCTGGACATGCTAAGAATTTTTTGGTCATCACATCCCCCCAATCCCTTAAATGCATCAAAAACTACACCATCATCATATCAGTTCCTCTATCCATAGATTTATTTTCATATTTGATCCCTACCCTCTGCATTTACCCGGGCTTGGGACCGGCACAAGTAGGACACTGTTGAGGCTGCATTCATCTGTTTATTTTTTGTTTTGTTTTGTATTTTTTGTTCTTTTTCGTGTTTTTTCTGTTCTTTGTTTTGTTTTTTTGTTCTTTTTTGTGTATTTGGTTTTTTTTTTTTTGCTTTGTTTTTTGTTCTTTTGTTGTGTTTTTTGTGTGTATTTTTGTTGTTTTTAGTGATTTGGGGGGTTTTGGGGGGGGGGGTTTGTTTTGTTTT
>SSNR01000008.1:3361434-3405629 GCA_006937965.1 Callopanchax toddi | reverse complement strand
ATAGGTGATAGTTATAGTAGTATGTGTTCATTTTTATAGTAGTATGCGTGCATTTTTATAGTAGTATGTGTGCATGTTTATAGTAGTATGTGTGCATGTTTATAGTAGTATGTGTGCATGTTTATAGTAGTATGTGTGCATTTTTATAGTAGTATGTGTGCATTTTTATAGTAGTATGCGTTCATTTTTATAGTAGAATGCGTTCATTTTTATAGTAGTATGTGTGCATTTTTATAGTAGTATGCGTGCATGTTTATAGTAGTATGTGTGCATGTTTATAGTAGTATGTGTGCATGTTTATAGTAGTATGTGTGCATTTTTATAGTAGTATGTGTGCATTTTTATAGTAGTATGTGTGCATGTTTATAGTAGTATGTGTGCATGTTTATAGTAGTATGTGTGCATGTTTATAGTAGTATGTGTGCATTTTTATAGTAGTATGCGTGCATTTTTGTAGTAGTATGTGTGCATTTTTGTAGTAGTATGTGTGTGCTTGTAGTATTTTTGTGTGTGTGTGCATACTTGTAGCAGTGTGTGTGTGTGCCTATATTGTTGTATGTGTGAGTGAGAAACACATTTTGTCCTATACGGCACCTGATAGAGCACACGGCGTCACTCACAGATGTGAAAGAAAGTTCTAGAAAAGGACCAAGAAGGAATTTCTGATTTCATTTTTCTTTTGGAAACATTTTTCTGTGCAAAAAGATCCATAAAGCAAACATAAAGTGGTGTTTCTGAGTTCATCAGCTGCTGTCTCTGTTTACGTAACCCCTGACCTCTTGTGTAGGTCAAACCCTGAGATGCTGCAGATCAGGTCTTCGTCAGTCCGTTGGTTCTGAATCTCCACTGGAAAAGAAAAACCTCAGTGTTTACAGTTCTCGGTGCTCTGCTGTGTTTTGATAACCTTTCCTCGCAGAACAGCCCCCGGAAAAAGCTCCTCGGCTGGCTTACATAAACGCACACACACACACACACACACCGTCAGAGCGAGGCAGACAGAGCGACGAGAGGAGGAAGTGGTGTCTGAGACAACCATCAGAGGGGACAGAGTGACCAGAGGACAAACTAATCATGGCGGCTGCAGACGGGACTCAGAGGAAGCCTCGTCATGGGAGCGAGCTGCTGGGTTCCTATCAGATCTCCGGTGACCTCCTGCTCGACCCCCCCCCCCCCCCCCCCCCCCTGTTTGCAGCTTTGCATGAAACAATTAGGGTTGATTTTTTTCTCGTTCGTACCTGAATAAGCTCAAACCGTTCCTCCGAAAACACCACGAGGGAGGAAACGGTTTGTTTTATAATGTCGAATCACTCATCTAGTTACTTTCATCATTTAGAGGAATAACTTGAACTTGTGCTGATGAAGGAGCAGGATCTCTGACTAGATGTTCCTACAGACACAGGATTTAGTTTGAGAACCTGTTCATCCTAAACCGTCTCTGTCTGGTTGATAACGTTTAGTTAAACGTCTAAAAACACGGAGTGCAACTCCCACAGGTCGAAAAGGTTCCAGTTCAGTTCAATTCTAAAGCTCCAGGTCACATCGGGTCACATCAGGTCATCTCAAAGCAACAAATCCAGATCCTTCAGGTCCAGATTCAGGACAGCTGACTGCAGTAATAAAATGAGATTTATTTTAAGTAATAATTAGTCAGATTGTCTCGTTATAAAGGAAGCAGCTGATTGGACAGGAGCTCCGGTTAATGGACTCCTGAGCAGCTCCTCTCTGGTGGATCCAGCTTCTAGTTTTCATCCACGAAGCAGAAACCCTGAAGACCAGGATTCAGACGTTCCTCGTCAGTTGTCAAGAAAAAGGTGAATTTTGGACAGAGATGGACTCAGTTTGGCTTTTAGGAAACCTTAAATGAACCGGGCTCAATTTAGAATATAAGATGAATTAAAGTGAGGAGGAATTAAAGGTCATTTCTGTTGGTGAAGTTCAAAATATTCACTCAGTTTTCCCACCCAGAAACAGGAAACTGGCTCCACCTCAGAGCTCATTTATTAAATTCAAAAACATTTTAAGTTTTAAAATGACTAAATACTCGTTAAAAATCCAGATCAGCTGGAGGAAATGAAAATGTTTATCATCTGAAGATAATGGTTTTTAAGTCGTAGATAATTTGTTGAATTTTCTCTTTAGTCCAGTTATTATTTCTTCTACTGGATTATTTTCTTTTTATTATTTAGCTTGAGTCTGAGAAAACCTTCAGATTGGAGTTTTGGGTCAAAACAATGTGAGCGACACTAAAGTACAATTTTAAAAAATCTCAAATCGGACTAAATCATAATAAAAATAATCCTATTATCGTTGAAACCAGAGAGAATCTCAGCGTTTATCGCCTCCTGTTTCCTGTCTGGACCGGAGTGAAGCACCAACGCGGTTTATTTGTATTTATTTATGTATTTTGATCATATAACAAACGGCGTGATGGTGAGGCCACACACGGCGGCCCGACGGACCCCGGGCTGTTTTCCTGGCCCCTGTGGCCTCATGGGAAGCCTCTGATTGGTCCGTTATGAGCCCTAGAAAATACACATCCCCCCGTTTTATAGACACGGAAACAATTTGTGGCCATTATGGAGCATTATAGATAAGATCTACAAAACTTCCTGTTGTTGACTAAACGTCTGCCAGGGTGGACACACACACACACACACTCTAAAGAGTTAACAGAGAAAAAGAAAACAACGATGTAAAAGGATTTTGTTTATTGATTTGGAGTTTGTTGCTCTGAGTGAAGTTAGAGAGATTAGTCTATAAATAGAAGCAAAACCTGAAGGTCTGCAGGACCACCCAGGATCCTGCTGGATGGATGCAGACTAGAGCATCAACCTGCTGCTGTGGAGTCAGTCTGATGTGGACCTGGACTTCTCCTGTTGTCATGGACACCTCTCATCCAAAAGGCTCCTTTAGTTCTGATAGTGGGTCAGGAGTCCAGACCTATAAGTTATTATAGAAACATCTGGAAGCCTGGACCTCCAGACCCATGATCAGATGGACGAGAGACTGGAAAAAAAAAACTCTGTCTGTGTATCCCATAATAGTCAACTTTAACATAAACATGTTATTTCCTTTTATTCTGTTTTAGTGCCTAAACCTAAAACCTCTCATATCACATTAAATCACCTGAAACCCAACACCTGCATGTCACAACCAATCAGAGCCCAGCTCTTTAGAGAGGAGGAACCTTCAAACTAATTCAGATTATTGGGATTCTATGGATTATTTTCTCTATAAAAGGGCAAAAATGAAATACTGGGAAATAAAAGTTTCCACCACTAAGTGAAAAAAGGTCAGTTCTATGTTGTTTTTATTTATTTTATTATTCTCATTATGTCACTTTTTAAAATGTTTTTTAACTCTAGGCTGCAAATCAAAATGTAAAGCCTTAAAGGGTTAAAAAGTGCCAATAATGTTCATGTTCATAAACTAGATCTGGGGTTTTGCTAATAAAAAAAACAGCCAGGTGGAGAAACAGGGTTAAAGAGAGGAGTCAGACCCAGGTAGAGGTGATTACAGAGCGACGGTTGGTCCAAAAACCAGGCAGGAATAGGGAGGAATGGTAGAATAAACCAGAGAAACTGAGGACTACAATTACAGGGAGGAGGGATGGGTTGATAGTGGACAGGTGTGATGAGTCGGTTTGTTTTGATCTCTTTATGATTCAGTTTTATTCCCAGCCTCGTGTCTAATTAGGACAGAATTTAAACCAATGCAGACATGATTAACTCTCATCGGTGAGTTTATAGAATAAATGCAGAATTATGAGCTAAAATATTTAGTTTGTTTTAAACATTCAGGTGTTTTTAAATTAGATTCTTTATTAAATATACAAACCAAAACCTTTTTTTTTTTAACTGAGTGATATGTGAAGCGTTTGTGGCTCCAGAGGCTTCTATTCTCTCAGGATGAAGCTTGATTGGAGCTACAGTCACTCAACACGATGTGGCCACTAAAACGAAAAGAGACTTTATTAATAGCAGCTTGATGTTGGTGCAGGCAGGACCCTGAAAAAGAGGATTTTATCTTTTAACGTCAGCTACATTTAATTTTGATCACATTTAAAACCGCCTGGAATGTGCTAACGTGGGAACCTGATGAGGATTTCAACACACGCTTTTTAAAAGCGTTTAATGAAACAAAAAGCTTCAAACTAAAGAAGAAATGTGTGATTTTGACATGAACCTTCAAATGCTCAGCAGTGTGGCAGTTAAAGATCTCAGAGTCTTGGGACCAGGAGGTGGGAGAAGGGGGAGTGTGAAGGGGGGAGGTTGGAGGCGGCCGTCACAGCAGAGATCCTGGACTGGGCAGATCGAGGTGACGGAGCAGAGCTCTGCTGCTGCTGCTGCTGGACTTTGTTCTCTGGAGCCTAGAAGTTCAGATCTTCCTCCTGAAGGTGAAGAAATGTTTGATAACTCTCATTATCCCTTCAACTGCTTCAACTACGATGGGGACGGATACCCGTCTTCAAGCACCGACGAGGAGAAGAAAATGTGTAGACCTGCGTACAGGTACGAGAGATTTCACATTTTGATGCATTTTCTTTGCTTTTTCATGAGATTTGCATCATTTTATCAGGTTACCAAGACAAAATAAATGTTTATGAGATCATTCAGTTTTTTACACGTTTTATTTTCTAATAAAATTTTAATTAATTGATCATTGGTAGAGCCCATTTTAGTCACTATATCTTATTGAAGCGTGCTCTGAATTAGCAAAAAAAAAATTTTTTTTTAATAATTGCAAAAAATGTGGGAATGTTTAAATGAGAAGTTAAACAATATTGAATTTTATCATTAATATTATTATTTATATTACATTATTATTACATTTTTTACAAATTTTGCCTAAAATAAATAAATAAATAAAAAAACAGAAAAAATACATTTTTATTGCTTTTTCTTGTTGAGGACCTTAAAGTAAACAAATGTTCTTAATAGGAATAAAATAAAATCCATCTGTTTTCTGAAACTGCTTCATCCTCCAGCGAGGGTCACGGGGTGAGAGACGGGGGACACCCTGGACGGGTCAGCAGTCCATCACGGGGTGTAAAATAATTTATTATTATTTATTAAGATCAAGTCAGCAGAATTTTAAGTTTTGCTCAAAGCAGGAACCAAATAAAATGACAAATAGTTTGAAATCTCTTTTAACTTTTTTGTAAGTTTTTATTTCTTTTTTTTTTTGTATTTGTTTTCATCAGCTCTAGTAATTTATATTTTCTATATTTATAATTTTATATATATATATAAACATATATAAATATATATATTTTTTTTTTTTTTCGTAAATGTTCAAAAGAAGGGAGCCTGTGTATATGAACTTATTAGAATATATTATTTCATATCTGAAAAGCGTTTTATTCTGAAATGTTTTCTGTATTTCCTCGTCAGCTACATCGCCCTGATCGCCATGGCGATCCAGCAGAGCCCCGAGCAGCGGGTCACTCTGTCGGGTATCTATGAGTTCATCATGAAGAGGTTCCCCTACTACCGCTCCAACCAGAGAGCCTGGCAGAACTCCATCAGACACAACCTGTCCCTCAACAGCTGCTTCATCAAGGTCAGGACGCCGGACGGAGACATGTCCTCAGTCTGACAACGTTTTACAATAAAAGGACATTTTAAAGTCTTATTGCTTAATTAGACTAGTTATTTTCTCTATCTTAATATTTTTTTAATAAAGAAATGTAAAAAGTAGAAATCCCAGTAAATGTTTTTACTTTGTGATATCATAACTGCTTGCAGATTATTATTATTATTATTGTTATAATTGCTATAGTTGTCATTATTATTTGTTTTTTGTATTTTTTAACTTGATCGTTTTTTGATATTACTATTTTATTATTGCTTCTTATTGTTCTTGTTGCCATTTTTTATTATACATGCTTATTATTAATATTTTATTATTATTGCTTATTGTTATTATTTAATATGATAAGTTTACCATGTAATTATGACTGTTATTTTTTCCCACAGGTTCCACGAACTGAGGGCAACGAGAAGGGAAAAGGAAACTTCTGGACTTTTGCCACTGGTTGTGAATCGATGCTCGACCTGTTTGAAAATGGTAATTTTCGGCGACGCAGACGTAGGAGGAATATAAAAATCGGCCTCCGCGACTCAGGGGAGACCTCTTTTCATCCTGTGGAGAGTCACAGCAACCAGCTAGTGACCTCGTCTAGGCGTCCTGAACTTGACTCCGCCCTCTGCCGTTTGACCCCTGAGAGGTCGAGGTCAAGTCCCCAACAAAACCACCTCCTCCATGATTCAAACCAGCAGGGGAAACCAGAGTCAGAGATTAAGTTCAGCATTGACTACATCCTATCTACCCCAGACCCACCCCTGTCGGGGCTCCGATCTTCTCACGGCCCGGTTCACATGGTGCCAGCAGGACCGCCGGTTCACGTTCTGGAGCCACAACACCTGAACCTGCACTTCTGGACTCTCTGAAAAGACAGATAATCAAAAACTGAACCTCTTCATAACGGTCTCGGATCAAACCTGGGAACTTTGAGGAGATAAAACAACAAGAACTCTACTGAATTATCCTTAACTTGAATATGTAACAGAAGACGAAGACAGGTACGGAATCGTCACCAGATTCATTCAAACACAAAGCATCTAGAAGATGAACGTGACCAAAAAAGAAAAGCTCAGTGAAGAATCTGTATGTTGTGAAAGTTAGTGCTGACATAAACTATATTTAAACTATACTGGATGTGTATTTACAGAAACTGTATCCTAAGCACAGCTGTGATGTTCAATTTAATTTATGTGTCAAAATGCTTTAAAAAAAACTGACTAAGCAGAGAAAACATTGGCTGAAATTATTGAAAGTTTCAGAGGTTTAAGAATGTATAAAAATTATTTTCAACTTTTCACCTAACTTTTAATTACTATGCTTATTTTATTCCATAATTTGAATAGTTTTAGGTATTATAAAGTTCAAGTCTCAACACTTTTAACATGATTTTAAAATCCAGAATCGAGATGGTCCACACACAATTCACTCAACATGTTTTAAAATCAGCTCATCTTCCATGTTGCATCCATGAAAGTGGTAGAGACGGTCAACACATGACCAAAAACACACATTATTTAAAAAATAACACGTAAAATATTCAAACTTCAAAAGAGGGTTTGAGGTTATCAATTTACTACCATTTCAAAATAGAAGGAGGCATAAACACGTGGTTCAAAAACTGAATACACTGGGATCATAAAGTAAAAGGGGATTGTTTTTTTGCTCTGCACTAATAACCAGAAACACTGACAGAATTACCTGATTTACAGGGAAAAAACATCAAAAGCTAAATTTAAATGAACCATTTGGTGCCTGTGTCCCTGAAGACCTTTGAGTTTTTGCTAGTTTGAGCTAAAATCCCTAAAAATTCCCTTCATCTGCCTTAAACTCAAGTTTTTGTTACAAATTTACTTCATCTACTTCAGATACATCTTCTTGGTGAAATGTGATGAAGTAAAATCCCATTTCCAAACCCTTTTTGACAGTAAACTAACTTTAGCATGCTAACGCTAACTTTAGCATGCTAACACTATGGATCAGTCTCATGTTGGCATGAAGCAATAAATGAATCCAATTCAAACTCATGAATAGACAGCAGTCTGACGAATCAGAAAACCAGTAAATGTTCAAAATAAATATAATGAACTGTGGTATATACGTAGTACTGAGGTATATACGTAGTACTGTGGTACATACGTTGTACTGTGGTACATACGTAGTACTGTGGTACATACGTTGTACTGTGGTACATACGTAGTACTGTGGTAGATACGCAGTACTGTGGTATATACGTAGTACTGAGGTATATACGTAGTACTGTGGTATATACGTAGTACTGTGGTATATACGTTTTACTGTGGTATATACGTAGTACTGTGGTACATACGTAGTACTGTGGTATATATGTTTTACTGTGGTATATACGTAGTACTGTGGTACATACGTAGTACTGTGGTATATACGTAGTACTGTGGTATATACGTTTTACTGTGGTATATACGTAGTACTGTGGTACATACCAGTGTTAATTTTGGCATGACATTTTAATTTAGTTTTAGTCTTAGTCTTTTGACTAAAATTCTTTTTCATTTTAGTCTAGTTTTAGTCGTCCAATTCGTTTTAGTTTTAGTCTAATTTTAGTCGACTAAAATTCTGAACTATTTTAGTCGACTAAAATAGTTCAGAATTTTAGTCGACTAAATATAAAATAGGCATATTTCACTAATATTAATATATTTTCCTCTGGTGCGTTTATTTTACATTTCTTTAAATGAATTGGGGTAACACTTTACTTTTATTAACATTAGTGCATTATTAAGTATTATATAAACAAATGGGCTCTTTATCAACGTTCCCAATATTGTTAATGACCCCAATTATAAGACACAGCCCTTTCCAAGACTAATCTTCAGAAAAAAACCTAAATTCACTTTTAAAATAAACTATTTTGTTGAAAATTTGATTAAGTAGTTTAAATATTATCTTTAGAGACCTTTAATTTTTTTTTTTTATTAATTCAATCACAAAGATCTGTAATTCATATTCTACTGTGTGTTGAGTTCTGTCAGGAAAGACACTAGTGGTTCTGAACAAATAAATACCATAATAATGCAAACTGTCAGAACTTTGCTCATGACGTGTCAGATCAAAAGTCTGCAGGCTTTAACTCACAGAGTCTGATCAGCTGTTCTCACGGAGCGGTCCGTCTCCTCACACAGAACGTGATCTCCACAACGCTCCGTCTTCGGTCATTTCACTCCATAACTCCATATTTCCTGTCTCCCTGACAGCTGGTTGATCCTCTGCTGCATTCATCACTATTATCTTAAAATTAGCGTCATAACTCTGCCTCTGTTCTGTTCATCTGACCCACTTTTAATAAAGTTTGTTCCTGTCGGAGTCTGCTCTGCTGTTTACAAATTCCGGCGCGTCCCGACAAGGTGGACTCTGATTGGTTCCTTTCTCATCTACTTCCGCCTGCTCCGATTGCTGATTGGTTCTTTGGTATGTTCGCCAAATTCTTCCCGTTTTCTGATTGGATTTCGTCACTGTCAATTCTCGTCTCGTCTTTCGTTCCTGACGAAAATGTCCGCCGATTTAGTCTTCGTCATCGTCTTTTTCCGTTTTATATTTTTGAATTTCGTTTAGTTTTCGTTCGGCAAAATATATTCGTGACGAAATAAATAACGAAAATATTTCGTCTACGAAATTAACACTGGTACATACGTTGTACTGTGGTACATACGTTGTACTGTGGTAGATACGTTGTACTGTGGTATATACATTGTACTGTGGTAGATACGTAGTACTGTGGTATATACGTAGTACTGAGGTATATACGTAGTACTGTGGTATATACATAGTACTGTGGTATATACGTTTTACTGTGGTATATACGTAGTACTGTGGTACATACGTAGTACTGTGGTATATACGTTTTACTGTGGTATATACGTAGTACTGTGGTATATACGTAGTACTGTGGTATATACGTTTTACTGTGGTATATACGTAGTACTGTGGTATATACGTAGTACTGTGGTATATACGTAGTACTGTGGTACATATGTATGCAGTCACTAATCACTTCCCCCTTAAGCTAATCAGCTTGAACTTTAATCAATAAGGACATTAGCATTAGCGTGTTAGCATGCTAACGTTGAACCACTCTGTTTCAGTGATTCTGGGTGTATTAAATGTTGTCTGTGTTTAAAACTAAACTTTCTTTACATTTCTAAACATTTTATAGTGTTAACATCTCTGACTAAAGGCTACAGGAAAACAGACGTATTCTGCTGGAATTCAATTGTTTTCAACTCAATTTCAACCCCCGTTTTGCTAATTCTGTTATTGACCTTTTGAAATCCTGATTGACTGACACTTAAATTCTAATGCAGCCACTTCTTATTACAGCCCATCGCATTAAGTCACTTAAAAGAGGCCTAACGAAACAGAGGTCTGGGTAACATTTCTCTTCTGTACAAGGGAGATCAATCATGGCATGTTTCGGCGCTGTTGAAGGGACATTTTTCAATTTAACCTTTATATTATGTCTTGACTACATGAGAGGAAGGTTTCAACACACTTAACATGAGTGGCATTTAATATAGCATAACACTTGCAAGGTGAGGCCTAGAAGTGACCCTATTTAAATACCAAGGCCCCTTCCAGGAGCTCAACACCCCTCCCCCACCAGCAGCACGTGCACAAACCCCTGACGCAGTTATAATTAAACACACCTTATGCCTCCTTTGCAAATGCCCCTCATCGATCTGCGGGTTTTTAACATTCACGTGCGAGCTGCCCCCCAGCAAACGTCTGTTTATGGATCAGCAAGTTTCCATTAACAAAGTAGTTGATGTTGAGGAGTAGTCGCCGTCGCCATGATGCCGCCGATATATTTGGGTAAATTAACTTAGCATAAAGTGCTTGGAGGCTGCAGGAGGCGGCTAAACAGAACACAGGGGCACCAGTCAGGCCCGAAAAGTCAATGCACAAAACACATTATCAGTGAACATATAAAAGTGTTGCTACTGGCAGTGTGTCACAATGAATAGTCTATTAAAAACCATCTGCAAATCTTTTGTTTCACTATATTTGACTATACGAACAATTTGAGCCATTAAAAAAAATTACCTCCGCACGTTTCTTATCGGCTCTTTTGTCCGAGACCTCATTAAGTGCTGGTAAAATTAGCAGCTAAAGGCAAGAAACAGTTAGGAAATTGGAAAACTGCTGATGTGCAACATTATTAACAAGTAAACCATAAACACAAATAGGTCATTTAATCTCAAGTATTTGTTTTTTGGCTGTGGTGAGAATAATGAGAATAAAGATAAATATTAACATCCTGTTTTTCCTGTTCATTTTCTCATATTAAACACAGCAGCTAAAATCCTGGCTATGCTGAAAGGATTTGCTCCCAGCTAATAAAGATCCTAATAGCCTGAGGTCCTTGACATACACAGATTTCTGCCCTTTACCACTTTGATAGCATGTGCACAGCTAATGGAGCCACAGCCAATGTGTAATATGAGCATATTGTTGTTTAAATGATGGATTCAGCTACAGTTAGAAGACATGTTTACATTTCAGCTGATGGATGGATGGATGTCCCTAAAAAAGGAAGGAAATAGGTTTGTTTGTTTTTATAATTAATTTGAAAAAGGAAAGGCAAGATATTTAAATTAAACATTTTACCAGTGTTGGGGCTAAAAAATATGAGAAAGTGTCAAAATTAAAAGTAAAATGTTGAGAAAAAGTGAAAATTCTGTATTTCCAGAATAAAATATTCATTTGATATTCGTCATCATCAAGCCGTCTTGACTCAGACTCATTACCTTCAGTTGGTGAAAACTGATCCCATCAACGACAAGCATCACAGCTCTGGTTTTATATTTGATATATTTAGGTCTTTATTTACTATTATTAAAAAGGATATTTGGGTCATTTTGAAGTAAGGACACAGTACAGGAAGGACCGCACACAGTGGTGACATCACTGAAAGTGGGTGGAGTCTCCCCAAACAGGAAGTAGTTCTCATGGCTAATTTTCAGATATCCAGCTGGTTTTAACCATCTCAGATTCACACCCAGTGTAAAACCACCAGAGTGATAATTAGACACATATAGCTGTTTCTGCAGGTTCTCTCAAAAAGTCCAGGGTTTGGACTGCTGAGGACTGGAGGAACGTCTTTTCTGAATTATTAGGGGCATCTGGATAAAGGACTCCCATCAGTCCTCCTGCCAACGGTAAAGCACGCTGAGAAACAGAAAGTGGACTCACAGTTTACCCTCAGAACACAGCCATGGATAAGGAATGGTACCTAAACATCATCCAAGAGGAACTCCTCCCAACCATCCGGGAAGAGTTTGGTGCCTTTTCCAGCACGATGGAGCTCACCGAACAAAACATCTAAATCTCGAGTCCATGACCAGAAAACTGCAGATTTTTTTCCACTGAGAAGTTGTATGGTGCCAAAAAAATCAACCAAAAATTACAGTCACACAAAATATACCCAATTAAAGCAACCAAAAAGAACATCTCAGAAGCAAAAGTGTGAAATTCAAAAGCAAACAAATCACTCATTGGTGATGAGGGTTTGGAGTAGGTGGCAAAAAGTTAGAGCCACCTACTCCAAACCCTCATAACCAATGAGATCGCAGCACTGAAAAGCCCCTCCCACTGAGACTTAATTTCAAAAGTAAAAATAAAAACATAGAGCAGAAGAAAAATCAAGGTGCAGCAGAATCATAACACACCCCTTCAGAATAAAAGCATAATAAAAACATATGGGTGAGAACCAAAAAGCTGTCAAAGAATAAAATATGAATTGTTAAGAAATAAAATTTAAAAAATATATTTTGTTTAGAAATATACATATTTACGGAGTCCCTTAGGGGACGTGGATGAAATTTTGTAGTATCTGGTGCGCACGGGATGCACCAGATACAACTTCTAAATAAAATTTCTTCCACGTCCCCTAAGGAACTCCGTACATATTTTACTTTTGCTTCTGAAAGTATTTTGGGGGTATATTTTGTGTATGATTTTATTTTTTTGGTCGATCCTTTTGGCACAAATCTTACCCCGTACAGAAGCTGGCTGACAACATGCCAGGGTGAATTAAAAATGGACCAACCAAAACTGACAATATTGACTCTTTGCATAAACTTCATGTAATAATCATAAAACCATTCGAACCTTATAACATGCTTGTAATTAAACTTCAGTTTCCATAGAAACAACCGACACGTGTCATCTTCAGTCATCACCAGGAGAAAAAAGGAGTCAGATCTATTAAATCCACATTAACAAACCGAGACCACAGAATCAGATCACACTGTTAAACTTTATTAAGAGTTCATGCAGAAGTCAAAACAACAACGAAGAGAAACGAAACATGAGGCAACGCAGGAAAGACGGCAAACGCACAACTGCCTTTATCAGCAGCTCGCAGTGAAATCCACCGACACACAACCAACTGTTCTTCTGCAAAACACACACACACACACACACTTAGAGCTTCTTTTTTCCATCTGAGATCAAATGTTTCTGCAGTACAGAACACACACACGCATACGCGCACACACTTAACAGCAAAACAAGAAAAAACGGGGAGAAAAAGGGAAATTACTTTCAAAATGTGCAACGTTGATGTTTTAAGATCATGTTTAGTGCTCTGGTCTACAAAATAATCATCATTAAAATCGGAATCCTTCATGAGATCAATGAAAATGTGATCAACTTCCTGATCCGTTTGTTCATTTTACAGTTTCCACTGACAAAACCCCCACGAAAACATGACAAATATTCACCAGCGATTAAAAAAAAAGAAAAATCAACACAACGAATCCGCATCATGCATCGTGACAACTTCTCATTTCCTGCTCCAAAATAAAGCTACCTCAAATCCTGATCAAAAGCAAAAATACTGCTGAATAAATTACACTGCTCATTAATTACACCTAGCCGATATACAGTACACACTATGCAGCCGTCAGAGTGCAGCTTGTTGTGACTGTGTTGCATTTACTGCTGTCCAGATTAAAATGTCTCATTTGTAGCGCTGCGTCGAGCTCGTTCCCGCAAACAAATGTCATTTTGAAAGGTCAGGTCTTTTAAAGATGTCAGTAAAAAAAAAGAAAACAATGAAATCGCAAAGTATTGTGCTGCTGTAGTGTCACAATGATCCTTACTCCAATGAAAGAGCTTTGAATAAACCGAATGATGCATTTCCACATTCAAACCAGACAAAGAAAATACACATTTGGTCCTTTGAGCACAACTTTAGGACAGAAACAAACAGCGTGATCTACTGAGATAGAGTAAAACCTACAGTCACTGACAAAATAACAGCACGTCTGATCAGCTACTAATAAGATTACACAGAATACCTCCACAGCATCGCCCAGCTGGTGAAACCAGAACCAAAGGTAGCAGCTTCAGTGCAAAAAGCCTCAGCAAAATAATCTCAATAAACCTGTTGAGCTGAAGAAATCCCTTCCTGCTGATAAAGTTCCCTTCTTCTGACCGCCGCTGAGGTAACAGCTCTACAGCAACGCAAACGGGACATAAACTCTTCCAAAAATCTCTACATTAAATTACCTTCTTTTCATATATGTAGCTTAAATATACACCAAACTAATAAAGTTGACATTTGCCATTTACAGATTTACAAATCAACTTGGACGGGTTGAGACTGAGACAAACACCGAAACAAGACCTCTGGAGGTTCAAGCGCTTCGTCTGCCGATTTGGTTTTTAAACTAAGATATTCAGAAGCCTGGAGCTGACTGAGGACAAGAGTTCTGTTTTCCTTTGAATAAAACTAAAGACTTGAGCTGCAACATGAAGCTCTGCAGTCCACAGCAGGCTGAGGAGGAATCTCCTGACGCCGGTCGGGTTTCTCTTCCTCCTGAGAGCCGTTTCTCTCTTTATAAGGAGCGCATGTACAAAAAATCAGATGTAGTGTTGGGGTGTGGAGGTGAGTCTGGCCTCAGGTGCTGCCCAGCTGGTCTAAGGCTCTAAAGGTCAGGTCTACATGGCGAACAGCGCGTCCTCCGGTCTTTCTGGTTTCTTCCGGCTGGGGGTTCCCTGCGCTGCGCCTGGGTTGCCAGTAGGGGGCGACGGAAGGCCGGGGGTCATCTCAGCAGCTTTGGCTCGCTCCTCGAGGAACTTATCAAACTCTGGAGGCACGAGAGATAAAAGTAGATATGATAAGGGAAAAATAGATTTAAAAAAACTAGAGAGGAATTACCTTACCTTCACTGGTCACACCTTCCTCACCTTCATCTCCTTTCTATCACAGAAAACAGAAACGTCACTTCAAACCAGATACGAGCCTCTCAAACTCCTCACACGTCAAGCTCCTCACACGTCAAGCTCCTCACACGTCAAACTCCTCACACGTCAAACTCCTCACACGTCAAACTCCTCACACGTCAAACTCCTCACACGTCAAACTCCTCACACGTCAAACTCCTCACACGTCAAACTCCTCACACGTCAAACTCCTCACACGTCAAACTCCTCACACGTCAAACTCCTCACACGTCAAACTCCTCACACGTTAGACTCCTCACACGTTAGACTCCTCACACGTTAGACTCCTCACACGTTAGACTCCTCACACGTTAGACTCCTCACACGTCAGACTCCTCACACGTCAGACTCCTCACACGTCAAACTCCTCACACGTCAAACTCCTCACACGTCAAACTCCTCACACGTCAAACTCCTCACACGTCAAACTCCTCACACGTCAAACTCCTCACACGTCAAACTCCTCACACGTCAAACTCCTCACACGTCAAACTCCGCACACGTCAAACTTCTCACACGTCAAACTTCTCACACGTTAAACTCCTCACACGTTAAACTCCTCACACGATAAACTCCTCACACGTTAAACTCCTCACACGTTAAACTCCTCACACGTCAAACTCCTCACACGTCAAACTCCGCACACGTCAAACTCCTCACACGTTAAACTTCTCACACGTTAAACTCCTCACACGTCAAACTCCTCACACGTCAAACTCCTCACACGTCAAACTCCTCACACGTCAAACTCCTCACACGTCAAACTCCTCACACGTCAAACTCCTCACACGTCAAACTCCTCACACGTTAAACTCCTCACACGTTAAACTCCTCACACGTTAAACTCCTCACACGTTAAACTCCTCACACGTTAAACTCCTCACACGTCGAACTCCTCACACGTCGAACTCCTCACACGTCGAACTCCTCACACGTCGAACTCCTCACACGTCGAACTCCTCACACGTCGAACTCCTCACACGTCGAACTCCTCACACGTTAAACTTCTTACACGTTAATTTCCTCACACGTTAAACTCCTCACACGTTAAACTTCTCACACGTTAAACTCCTCACACGTTAAACTCCTCACACGTCAAACTCCTCACACGTCGAACTCCTCACACGTCGAACTCCTCACACGTTAAACTTCTTACACGTTAAACTCCTCACACGTTAAACTCCTCACACGTTAAACTTCTCACACGTTAAACTCCTCACACGTTAAACTCCTCACACGTCAAACTCCTCACACGTCGAACTCCTCACATGTCGAACTCCTCACACGTCGAACTCCTCACACGTTAAACTCCTCACACGTTAGATTCCTCACATTAAACTTCTCACATTAAACTTCTCACGTTAAACTTCTCACACGTTGAACTCCTCACACGTCGAACTCCTCACACGTCGAACTCCTCACACGTCGAACTCCTCACACCTTAGACTCCTCACACGTTAGATTCCTCACATTAAACTTCTCACATTAAACTTCTCACATTAAACTTCTCACGTTAAACTTCTCACACGTTGAACTCCTCACACGTCGAACTCCTCACACGTCGAACTCCTCACACCTTAGACTCCTCACACGTTAGATTCCTCACATTAAACTTCTCACATTAAACTTCTCACATTAAACTTCTCATATTAAATTCACCCAATGAGCGTTTCCATTTAACACGTTTTATTTCGACAAATCAAACATAAAGTTTATCTGTACAACATTTATAATCACTCACCAATCAAGCAGCATCAACTTACCTGTTATAGCAGATATGACAGACAGAAAGACCCGACTTGTTATTCTTTTTATTAATTTAATATAAATAAATGTTAAACAGAAGACCCCTGGGAGCACATTTAGTCCCCGTGTCTTTTTGAAGGATAAAAAAATAACTAATAAACTAAAAGGAAACAATGGAGGATGTTTGAATAAAAGGTTAAAATTTTTCATTTTGGACGCTAATAAATTTAGTGATGAGGTGAAATCTTATTTTGTTCTATAAATAAATCACTAGTGGGTAAAATGAGACTGAGACCTGTCCTCAGTAGCTACAGGTGACCTGGGTTATTTCCTCACGTCTGACTAGATTCACCAGAAGTGTAGCTAATGATCAGAATCAGGAACGTTTCAGCTAATGGCTGGTCTGAAACTCAAAATTCTGATTCTTTTTCAGTCCATAAACACAACACTGACTGCTAAGTGATCATTTACATCAGCATTAACAGATCTTTTTACTATTTAAATGCATGTTTTCACTTCCAGGTTCATCATTTTAACATTAATCAGACTTTTTTTAAAACATGTTCTTTGGGAATCTGCTTGAATCAGAATCATCAGATCAGAGATGAACTACAATCTATAATCAGAACTCTGTGATGGTGACGTCTGGTGAAAACCTGACCTGAATACAGACGTAACCTGATGCTTAGAATCACTTCTGCTTTTCATTTATTTATATTAAATCTGTAATAATCAACAAGCCTTTTGATTATTGACCTAAAATCTGAACCGCTTCCCAAACAAACCAGTAGTCAAACCTGATGGTGAACTCTGAGTGAGTTAGAGAGTTAATGAGTGAGAAAGAGTGATAGATTTGTTATCATCAGAATATTTAAACCATTCAAAGCAAGAAGGGGGTGCAACAGAGTGAGAGAGCAAAGAAAAGCAAGCAGAAATATAAATGATGACTTGGCTCACCACATCAGTACTCAGCCACTCCTCTATGTCATCCATGACAGAGGACTGACGTCCCACACCCTGAGGAGCACCGGGGTGGCCAGAACACACAAAACCAAACCCAAACACAACAGAAAATACAACAACTTAGAGAAAACGTCAGAGGCAACTTAAAGGGGCTTAATGAGTGAGAAACAAAAACAAAGGAGGAGACAACATGTATGGAGGATTTAGGTTTAGGGAACATTTACTAAATGAAGCTGAATGCTGAAGAAAACAGCGTTTACATCACGAGTGATGCAACAGAAATAACTTCACTGTGTTTCAAATAAACCTTGAACGGATTTATTTTAGTCACGTCGGTTCAGAAACTAAATAAAACATCATTTAGACAAAGTCACAAACACCTGGTGAGTCTAGATTTAAGGAGAAATACCAAGACAAGGAATAAAACTATAAAAACTAAATAATATTTGATAAAACTGCTGTAGCAAAGGGTGCATCAAACGGTTAAAGGGACATTTCTGCCACTTTGAACAGAAAGTAGCTCTAATCTCTAAAATCTCAGTGTTTCATAAAATGTTATTTTAGAAACCTTTACATCTCCATCAGTTCATTTACAGGTGTCAGCTAAATGTTGCACTTCTGGAGAAATTTAGAAATCAAGTCCAGCAAGAACTTCTTATTTTTCTGTCAAAATGACCATGAAATGCATTTTTAAGATGGTAGCACTGCACTCTGACTAATCATTAACTCATCAGTCAGCGGGTAAGAATAGGACAATATTTATTTATACATTTAAAACAGAAACATGAGTCCCTTTAACCGACTGGTTTAGGTTTTCTTAAATGTTAGCATCTCACCTGCAGCAGACCGCGGTCAGAGTGACCTCAGGTTGGAGAATCAGGGAGAAATGTTCATGTAGGGGACAAGCTAACAGCTGGTTTCAGTTGTTTTGTTTAGTCCTTCCATGTTGGAAATATAGAAGTACAACTTTTTAGGTTCTAGATGTTTGAAATCCACTTTAGAATAGTTTATTACCCAAAGCCTGCGACCACAGGAGAGGACTGGAACGTAGATAGACCGGTAAATCTACAGCCTTGCGTTCTGGCTCAGCTCCTTCTCTGATCCGCCTGTCGATCTCCTTCCTTCCTTCACTCGTGAACAAGACCACGAGATACTTAACCTCCTCCACCTGAGGTAGGACCTCTCCCCGACCCGGAGTTGGTACAAAAAGTCTGACTAGCTGTTAATTCTCCGATTCTCCAAACTGAGATTGTTCAGACAGCCGTCGGCTGCAGGTTAGATACTAACTACTCATGACCTCTCTGAGAAGACACTTTAAAAGAGCTCATTTATCCCTTTAATTAACCAATAAATACATAAATAAATGGGATAACTTGTCAGACTGCACACAAACAGAGGGAGGTTAGAAAACGATGGTTAGGATTAACGCTCAGACTCACCCCTCCTGCAGTTTGCTGGACATCTAGAGTGGGAGGAGGTCCAGATCCAGCGGGGTGGCTGGGCTCTGCTGTGTTACTGAGAGGAAACACAGACATGGGGTCAGATCTACAGTTAGGAGACAAGTTCATTCTGTTTGTTAGGCTAAAAATCACTCTGGACTCCTCTTTTAAATTATAAACAGACGCCATGTAGAATCAGAAACAGGCCTCGGGTGTATTCTTACGCCTTGTGTGGTTCAGAGATGACTCCAGTCCTGGTCTGAGCGAACACATCGAAGTCGTCTTGAGCAGGTGGAGGTTTACAGCTGCCCAGGGAGCTCAGGGTGCTGCTCACGCTGTCTGCGCCCACGTCTGCAGGGACAGGCACTAACATCAGATCAACACACGGCTTCACTCACAGCGGCAGGATAAGCACCTGAGATTAAAGAGTGTTTTAAATTTAAAAAATGTATCCGCAAAAGGAACGGTGAGAGTCCAGTCCCCTGTGGTGCTGCTGACACTCAACCCTTCAGTCTCACAACCCGAGATCTGTTAGTCAGGTAGTCCAGGTGATTGTAGAGGATCCACCTGCTTCTTCTGATGTTTCTTACATAATAAATCAGGCTGGCTTGTATTAAATGCACTGGAGAAATTAAAGAACACGATCCTCACAGAGCTGCTGCTTTGTCCAGATGACTGTGGGTTTAAAATGACCAAAATCCCTTTAAATGTTCTTTAAAAGCCACAAAAAAACCAACAATTTAAATTTAGTTTGAAATTCTCTCAGCTTTTTATGTGTTTGTTTTATGTGAATATGCTGTTTATTTATTATTAATGTTGCCGTTTTATTGTGACCAAACTGAGTAACCAACACTGACCCCTAGTGGTCACGCCTGTACGCTACAGCAGCATCAGTGGGTGGAAAACACCAATCAGGCTTTCTGACAGGTCTAAGCAGGTTGAATTATTCCTGACTGGACGGTGGGATCAGCCCAAATTAAACACTTCCCAGATACTCGGTCAGATATTACGAGAGTGAAAAAAGAACGAAGAGGTTGTGAGTACCTAGACCAGCCAGACGGGAGGCCAAGGTGGCCGGGGAGGAGGGTCTTCCTGCGGGGGCCGTCAGGTTGGGGGGCAGGCTGGTTGGTGCTGCGTTCTGCATGTTACTGACCACCGCTGGGGAGCCTGGACCCAGGTCGATGAGGTTGTCCTCTGTAGCCTCACTGAGGACCTGAAAAATAGGATATAATGAGACAAAAAAATTACTTTAGTTCAATTTAGAGCAAAGAGAATAAAAATCAGCAAATAAATCATTTTCTTTGAGGATCAGCAGGGTAATACGATATTTAGTTCCATTATTAAAACTACTTTTTGTGCAATCTACACCTAGATAAAGCAGATGTGGTGCATAAAGGCATAAAACTTGCTGGTTGGCTCAAGAAGTGAAAAGATCTGTGACTGAAGGCAACAGGAAAGAAGAAGCTGTTTCTTAAGGGGGGGTCAGAAAGAACCATCAGTTTTAGAGACGCTCTCAAAGGGACTTGCTTTTTGAAACTTAAACAGATAAAGGATTGTACTGTGAGTTATACAAGACATTCATTTAATCTACAAACAAAAACAATCCCCTTAAGAATGCAGGAATACAGCAGAGAGGAAGGAAGGAGGGACCAGATCTCTGGGAGGATGCAAAGGCAACTTTAACGGTGACCCAACTCCCGCCGTCTACTTCCTGGTTCTCTAAACATATAGTCAAAACATGCTCTATGGGGTGAAGACATGAGCCCATATCCTTTAGCCATGTTTCAACAGTCTCTGTGGGGGTGACGCTGCTCGCTTAGGGAGGATGAGAATATTTGTCATACTTGCCTGTTTCAGCTAGCCACAGAAACAGAAAAAAGGATAAAAAGGAAGAGACAGTGATTACCATTAGCATGCCAGTGCAGAGACACAATGTAGTGGATGATGCATGATGCCTAAAGGACTGGAATCCTCCAAACAGGTGAGAAGGATCCAGAAAAACACCCTCAAACATAGCTTTGCTTTTAAATGCGACAAGTCTCTTTTACTGCATTGTGTTACTGTGTGGTTCTGTGATTTATCATGTGGAAAACAAAGAGGGAATTGTGGAATTTACTGTGAAAAGTTGCTGAAAACGTGGATGTGGTTTAATGAATCCAGGATTTTCTTAATCTAGGCTATTTTCACACTTTACGATGGCGTTTATAATGAATAAGAGAACACTACAGCCTGTCTGTGAGGTGATCAGAGGACAATATACACTGAGCTGAGGAGGAGAGGTTCGCTGCAGGCGTCAGGTACACATTTAGCTCGAAACATTACAACTAAACGATGTCTGTCATTTGGGAGAACTAGGTTTTGTTGACGCATAATTGACTGAAATTGTACTAAAATACTTAACGACCCAAACAATTAGTAGCCTTAGCCTCGCTTTCTGCTAAATTCCTAAACATGACATCACCAGAAGAGAGACGTGAGTTTATTAAAGACTCTGTAGCTGAATGAACAGAACGAGAGTTCATATCTGAAGTGGGTTTATTTTAAAGGAGGACGGATTGTTTCTTTACTCTCACATGAAACTCGTCCATGGGAGACTTTATTTTTCAAAAACATTTGAATATTTTTCTTTTATAGATTTACGTGCAGATTTTTTAAACACCAACAATATTTTGTTGAACTGAAACTCCTTTTTGTAGTCTTTTTGTTTTAATTTATTAATATTGACATCATTTTTAACACCATCTCTTGAATTGTTGACATTATTATTCCACCACATAATTTTAACCCCTTTTAGGTGAAAACACGTTTAAATCTTGGGCTCTAACTACACAATGTAGTCAAAAAGATGAAAACAGATGTCTTATGTGTTGCATTTAATGACCAAACGAACGTCTGACTGACAGGAAGTCAACATACGGTATGAAGACTTTAAAGGCCTGACTGGTGATGAACGAGCAGGTCAACACAGTAGACGACAAACAGGGTCAGAGATGTGAAATCATAAAAGTTAAACACCAAAACAGAGAGGAGCCAAACGGGTAATAAAGACGAGTTTCACCTCCAGAGGTAGAAAACTCTGACTCACCCCGTTGTTGACATTCTGAGCCGAGGACCTCCCAGATCTAAACCTTTCATACCTGGTGACATAAAGAGATGGACAAAAACTCTTTTATCTTAAACATGAAATACAAAGAGCAGAGCGTGGTTTCAGAGACTTCTCATCAGAATGTGTTGAAACGCTCAGGTCTGTCGGCGTTTTCTGACCTTTCATAACGAAGGAAGATGTTGTTGAGGTCGTCGTTGACATGCAGCAGCTCTTCGGTCACCGCCTCGTTAGAAACACAGGAGATCAGCTCCACTATCCGCTGCTGCATGGCTCTGCAGGTCCTGTTTAGCTCCTCAACAACACAAACACCCCACACAGGTTCTCTACTAGTGTTTTGTATTAGATGATCAATCAGCCAGGTGTGTGTCTTACCTGTAGTAGCTCATAGTCTGAAGAATCCTCCTGTCCTGGCACCATCTCAGTCAACATCTCAGACATCACTTTAGTGTTTCCACGAACAACGTCCAGCTCGCTGCGTAGCCGACAAATCTGGATGGAATAAACAGAAAATCATCAGCAGGTGGTTTGTGGTCCGAAAAACTGGAATCAAGCTCATCTCAGCAGCACTGGTTTGGATGAAAGTAAACAACCATCTTCACCTGACGTTATCTACATGTTAATAAACACTGATCAACCAAGACATCATGTTACTGCTCCTTTAGATCATTGTTGGTATCCCTCGTCTTCCCAAACCACCAACAGAACCAAAACACCTCCAACACTAAGAAGTGAGGTAAAGACCTGAACCTGTTCGGGGGTGGGGTTGATGGATCCAGATGCGTTAATGTTAGGGACCTGAGGGCTGGTGTAGGCTGCTGGGACGGTGTGCGCTGTGGGTTTAGTCACGCTGCCGTGCTTGTGTAGAGTCGAGTCGCCCACTGGAGCGGACGCTGCCTGCAAAACAGAACAAAAGGCGACATTAAACATGACAGAATGACAGCCTGGTGCAGACTGAACAACCTGGAGTTAAACACGGTCAAAACAGTGGAGATAATCACGGACTTCAGGAAGAACTCGGGCCCTCCCACCCCCATCTTCATCAATGACACCCTGGTAGACATTGTGGAATCGTATCGCTTCCTGGGTACCATCATCTCCCAAAACCTCAAATGGGAGACCAACATAATCTCCCTCATGAAAAAAGCACAACAGAGGATGTTCTTCTTGCGGCAGCTGAAAAAACTAAGCCTGCCAAAAGACACGATGGTACACTTCTACACAGCTACCATCGAGTCCATCCTCTCCTCATCCGTCTCCGTCTGGTACCCTGCTGCCCCTGTCAGGGACAGAACGAGGCTCCAATGCATCATCCGGTCTGCAGAGAAGGTGATCGGCTGCAACCTACCCTCCCTAAAGGACTTGCACAGTGCACACCTCAAGAACCAGGCTGACCCTTCCCACCCTGGACACACACACTGGTTGAACCTCTTCTTTCTGGGAGGAGGCTGAGATCCACTAAAACTAAAACCACACGACACAGGAACAGTTTCTTCCCAGCTGCAGTCGGGCTGCTCAATGCAGCTGCGTGATCCCCCGTCTCACCGTCAAAGATAAAAACACTGACTGCTAACTGTCCCGCTTAACTATTTTTCTTAATCAACATCCACCCTGTTTAGCTCATTGTTCACTCTCCTGCAATCTGTACAGATGCTCAGTTATTTTTTGGTTACTAAGACTAATGTTTTGTTGATTTTTTACTTATTATTATATTCCTGTAATTTTTTTTTTTTTTTTGTCTTCTGCACCAAATACCAAAACAAATTCCTCGTCGACTTGGCAATAAATTTGATTCTGAGAATGTGGCAAAAACATGCGTTTTACACCGCTTGTCCACCTGAGCAGTCCTACCCGCTGAGGTGTGTGTATAGGGGACAGGGTCTCCAGGTCTGACGAGGGGAACTCGATGCCTTTCCTCTTCAGCTCCTCGTAAACCTGAACCACGCCTGTGAGGTCTGGACTGCTCCTGAATGCGTCAGCCCACGCCTGCAGAAAACACATTAAAAACGAGTTCATGAAAGAACAGAAAGCTTTTTAAAAAGAAAAAATAAATTAAAAGAATGTAAGCTAAACAAACATTGTTCCTCAATGTCTCAGATGGTCTGCAAACTACAAACCAGAGCTTCAGCCTGCAATCACTGAGCTGCATTTAGAAACATTTTTAAATGAAATCAAAGCGTGAGGAGAGGTGCGTCGTGTTTACTCAGGAAACGACCTGATGTTACACTCATTCAGCGCTTCTGCTTGATTTGTTTTTAATAAATTAAAAGGTTAAATCAGCTTTAAAGAACCTAATATATCATCCTTCCAAAAATAAACACCCACACAAAGTTATGAGGTATAAATACTACAGAAAAGGAAGTATTTTTGACATTACCACAAACCTGGAACATCTGTAAAGATGGGAAAGATTTTAACAATAGGAATATATACAAAACATAACCTCGTTTCAGTTCCTTTAAACTAAATCTAGTTGAGTTGCTCTAATTTACACATCTGATTACTCTGAATTAGACCTAAAACTAAATATAAACTCTATTTTAAACCAAGATTCTCAGAAAGTTCAGGAGAAAACGTCTAGTCTGTGTTTTATGCATTGAGGTAAAATGTCAACAACACTCCAGCTGTTAGTAGGGAATGCAGCTCCATGCAGATAAACCCGTCTGTCGAAATACTAAGCAAACAAAAAACAATGAGGCGCTCTGCTCTTCATCGCAGGCAGAACAAGTCCCTCCAGAATGCTCGCTGTAAGTTGTGGTGGAAATTAGAGCGGCCCTCGTGAACGCTGCAGGGTTACCTGAGCTGGGACAGGTAACTAGAGCTGCTCCGGGCTGAGGCCCTGGAGGCACACCCTGAGGTTCTGTCTGGGTGTAACAGACCACCTCCTGGACCGTGACGAACACCGACATCACCTCACGCTGATGCATCATTACTGTGATGTCAAACTTAGATTTAGAGACATGTCCGTAATACAGAGCAGTGGCTTCTAAAACTGAGGTCAGGACCCTATTGTGGGTCGCACACCAGGTTTGGGGTCCTGAGATGAACTAATGGCATATTTTCACTGTAGCTGATGCCAAAGCGAATAGGCATTAAAAGGATAAAACTGATGTGATGCAGGTTGAAGTTGATGTTTTACACTTTTTGTTAACTTTTTAGCGATGCTTGTATAGTTTATTTAGGGATATTCGAGGTCACAAATCTTTGCTGTTGTAATTTTGTGGGTAAAAGGTTAAAAAGTTTGAAAACTACTGATATTAAATATGTGTCAAAACATATCCTTATTTCAGGTCATGCAGCTCTTCCTCGTGACACATTATCTTACTATCTGAACGCAGATAATCCGTTGCATGAATTTGTATCCTCTGTTTGACATTTCTTGATATTAAATTACAAAAAATCAAAAAGCTGGAGCTTCTCGTCCGCCTTACTACTTCTGCCACAACAAATGGTGGCAGCGGTGGGATTCCTCGTGTAGTGCTGTGCCCAAACAGGTGAAAGTCAAGCAGACAGAAAAGCATTCCCTACAAAAAAGGGTAGAAAGGGACTCAATAGACACGGTGACGAGCTGCTGTTCCTAAACCAAACTTTAAGGTCTTGGAACAGCTGAGTTTTTAAAGTTCTTAAATCTCAAAGGAGTCAAAAATGCACGACTACATCAAGCTAGTGAACAATAAATGGTGTCTGGGATGCCCCGTGATGTTTCTCTGACCAGAGCAGCTCGATGCTGCAATGTATGAAAGTCTGAGAAGTACGAAAAATAAATAATAATATATAATGAATACAATTGTGAGAAAACTTGGGTCTGTGTTCAACTGACACCAATACAGTGTGTGTGTTAGCAGACTACATAGAGCGTACCGATCTCTACTGCACAGTTTTAAAGACATTGATTATGTAGAAGATAATGTTTACAGATAAATAAATCACATTTCAATCAGACAAATTCATATATAATACATTAATAATTGAACACACTCATGGATTCAACGAGTCCCATTTTTAATTATTTAAGAGTTCAGTCTGATGTCTGACACAATATCAGAACACGCAAACATATTTAAACATACATGAATAATCAAGCTTTTATGGTTTTAAATACGTAAATATTAAGAGATTTACTTTATTTATTCTTATTATACTGTTACTTGTTCTCTATACAGATACAGAGTTTGATTAGTTTAACTGATCAGACCCTCCAGGAAGTTGCGATGTTGCGATCGCAACTATTAACGCAAATTCAACCATTTGCCGCAACTTTGTTGCGGCCTTGCAATTTTCCCCAATCATCGCAACTTTTCTGCAAATTTGACCAATCATCTTTGTTTTTGTCAGATTTCGTCATCTTCTTTGGCCAATCAGAGCCACTCGGGTAAGTTTTGACCAATCCCGTTGCCTCCAGCTGTGTTTGCTTCCGGTTTTTGAGCTCAGAGCCGCTAAACTCCGGTCGGTTTCCATCAGATTTTACGGCTAAAATACGAGCAAATCAATTTCCTAAAGTATTAGACCAGAGTGGTGGAAAGCTGTTCTGAACCAAACACAACGTCGTGGTGGATTAGACATGAAAATCGTTGCTTGACAAGAACTTTTTGATCGCAAAACATGGAGGAGATTAGCTGAAAAGAGGAGCAGACGGAGGCTGGGGTCTGATAGGAGTGATAAAGAGACGAGGTGAGTTCTGTTTAATGTCCGTATTTGGACAATGTGAGAAACTATATTTCAAAAGAACTGATCTGTGTCCTAAACTGTGTGCTGAGTCGGCAGATTTGCTATTATATGAGAAATATTTTAAATAAATCGGAGCGTCAGCGTTAACGTGAATTCCTTTGAACGCTGTTTATTTTTTAAACACGCGATTAACCACGTGACGTTTGTATCCAGTGACACGAGGAACCGCTTGTCTTTTCTAAACTCGTCCTGCTGAACCAGTGAACCTTTGAGGTGAATCTCTGAAAGTGAAAGTAAAGCCGCTCACGCTGTAACGTCTGAGTGACGCTGAGACAGGCTGTCAGCTGTTTTGTCATGGAGATTACGGCATCTTGTAGTCTTTATTTTATCATTAAACAGCGCATACAGTGTGTGTGTAAAGAGGTTAACTGTGTGTGCATATAAACTAAATAAAACCTTAAACAAAATTTTAAAATTATTGAGAAAAATCGCAACTTTTAGAAAAATGTGCTGTGAAATCAGTCATTTTAGATCGCAACAATCACAAAAAAATCCCCGCAACTTCCTGAAGGGACTGGTTAATCAATAGATTAACTGATAGGATAACTGATATAAAATAATGAGTAGTGGCAGCCCAACAGATGTCATAAATTGTACAATCTTCTTCCACTGTTGGAGCCGAGCTGGTGTTTAATCAGTTCATAAATAAATTATATCTTTATTTATTGTCTTCATATTAAATTTGGAAGGAAAAAAAGAATTCAACAAGTTTGATCTTCTCGTCTCTGCCAGGACAATTATAAAATCACAAACAGCGTCATGGGAGTACCTTATCAAAACAGTACAGGTGCAACCAGCCGTTTTGTTTTCTTACCTGAACCAGGGCGAGCACTTTATCTTGAACGATTGTAGGAGGGTTGTTTTTAGGAGAGATGATTTTAACGAGCACACCATCAACAAAGTCTCTGCTCGTCACTAACGCGTGAAAACGATGGCCACAGTTCTTCACACACGTCTCGAGAACCTGATAGAGATTAAATGGCTTTTAGTGAAGAATTATAACCTGCAAAAACAAATCAAATCCCCCGATAGGCATGGTATTAGCTGCCAGCTGTACCAATAAGAAGGCCATTGCTTTACATAATACTCCATACCAACATTATATTTCAAGCCTGATTTAACTATTTTATTGTGACATTTGTAAAACTAGAATACACAACAGCAACTCTGGTATTTCATTTAACACTTTAACTCACCGTTAAAGTCAGCATAACTTCCCTATAGTTCTTGTTGCCATTGAGTCTCTTCTTGACAGCTCTAATGGCATCCTTTGGTCTGCAAACAAGTAAAAACACTAAATCAAAAAGGAAGCAATTATCAAAAACAGACGCTGCATTTCAAAAAACAACAATTGTCAGACATGGGGCAAACATTTGAAAGCTACAAAGCAAACGTTAATTATTATTTGACTTTACAAACTCAGCATCGGAACATAATGTTCTTCTTTCTATAAAAGTAGGAATAACTAACTTTGTAAAACAACTTTTAACTGATCAGATCATCGGTGTGGCATCCACTGCATACATCAGAAACAACAAACAGGTCAGACTACTTTTAATTACTTTAAAAGCACCAATGAGTTAGACGCCCAAATCTGTTCCCACAATCAAATATAAGTACACAGTACACAGCCCAGCTATGGTGCCATTTTAAAATGGAAAAGATGAGGAAGTTAAAAGTTGCGTATAACGATGCATTCAGAATTTTATTTAAACTTCCGAGGTGTACTAGTGCGAGTCTTATGTTTGCAATGTGCAACGTTCCTGGATTTAGTGCTGTATGGAGGAACTTCATGTACAAATTCATGTCTAGATTAAAGAACTCTAATAATGAGATAATTAAGGCATTAGCCTCTCCTACACACAGTGACACCAGATATACATCATTTTACTGGAAACACTGGATTAGTGCTCTCTATATATTTTAGACTGTTTGATTATCTTGTGTTTTTATGTATTTTATTCATTGCTCTTAATGTAATTTAACTATTTGGTGTTTTTTTTTTTTTTGCTATACATTTTAATGCTGATATATTTCATTATTGTCATGCATTCTATTTTATCTATTTAATGCCTTTGTATTTTAACTGATGTTTTGGACCGATGTGTCTGTTAATAAAGTTTATTATAATAAACTAAATCTGCTCTCTACAGTATTTAACATCAAGTGTTTGAGAGTGTTTTGTGTGTGTTAGTACCAAATAAGGTGTATATGTGAAGAAACACTAATAGTAAGCTGCAAGTGCATTGGAGTCTGTGCACACAAAACTTAAATATTCATAACTCGTATTATGTTGAGATTCTATGCAGATTGTAGAAACCAGATATTTGACGAGTTTATAACCTTAAAAGTATGAAAAACTCGGGGGGTCTTGATGTCTCTTGCTGCTAATTGATGTTGTGTACTCTAACTTTTCATCTACGTTTATGTGTAACTTTACCTTCTGCCTTTATTTTTAGCAGTATTGTGTAATATTCTCATTAGCTGCTATTTTACCTTATGCTGCTATTTTTAAAATTATTGTGTAATTTTCCACCTTACCGCCATGTCTTTAGAACAATATACCGTGGATTTATTTATATGTGGCTGGATTTGCCTGCTGGGGGAGTGAAGATGGAAATTAGCCTTGGCAATAATCTTGCATATTTACATGTGTATAAATATAACTGTCCCTTTACAAAAAAAAATCAACTTGAAGCTTGACTTAAATCAGTGTTCTGTGCTGGGCTTGGCCTGGCTGAGCCAGTTTACAACCCCACTGATCAAACAAGAGCTGGACTTCACACACTGCCTTTAAACACATTCACCACAAGGTTATGATGCAATGAGATAAGCACTGAGGCCTTGCATGTATCCACCTCACACACCCACAGCTAGATCCCATTCTGTGACACAGAAAAGAACAAACTGGAAGCTTTTATCTGAGTGAGCTTTTTTTTTATTTTTTATAGGACTTCATCATGTAAACACCAACAGTGCGCAAAAACATAAAGATTAGGATGAGTTCTCACCCATCTTCTGTTTCATTGATGATATCACATATTTCCATATTAAGGGTCCAGTCTTCACTTTGCAGGGAGCCATCAGTAGCTCTTTCTGAAACACACCACGTAACTATTTTAAGAAAATACTGATCTTTTAAAAAACACAACACGTTTATTACGAATATTAGCTGTTAGCTTATTTAGCTAACAAGTATTGTTTAAGTAAAAACGAAGTTTTGACGTATATAATACTAACATTCAGCTTGAAAACTGACAAAAAAAAACTGGCATTTTATATTTTTAATGTCATTGTTTACAGTGACGAATGTGTTTCTGCAAGTGAAATAGTTAGCAAGGCGGCTAACGATAGCAAACCCGTTAATTACTTTTACACAAAATGGACACGAGTCGTAACCATTTACACCAACACGACCATGTTTGTGTTTCCAGAATGTTCGGCTCCTTACCGATGCAATGGCCGACAGGGGTGGCGAAAGGATTTCCCAAAAGGAACTCCATCTTGCTCGACAACAAACAAGTCAGTCCATGGGACGACGATAATGATACATGAGGAAACATTCATTGAGCCCCTCCCACGCTGTAACTTCATTGGTCAAAAAATCCTATCCTTTATTCTGATTGGCCAATGTTAATGTCCATCGCAGTAGCTGTAAATAAAAAGTAACAAAGGTTAAGCTAATAAAACCGACAGCATATTTTTTAACTCTTACTTTACTGATCAAAACTTTCATCCTATAAATATAAATAAACAAAAAGTAAATGCTGTAAATTTCTATTTTTGTTATTAAAACTTGTTTATTGATTTCCATTTGTTCTTTTGTCTAAATAATAAATGCCAACATAAATGAAAACATTTATTTTTTTAATATAAATTGTATTTCATTCTTAAAAACAAAGCAAAACTAACAAATACAATTAACAATTACTTAAATGAAAAGGAGCAGATAGAAAAAAATACTATACATAATCTGCCCCAATCCCCTAAATCTAAATCACTAAAAAACATACATTCATTTAACAATATTTAACTCAAAAACATCTGCCTTTTTATATGTCAATTAAGTATTTTAACCTGAAAAAGTCAATTAAACCAAGCAGGTAACCTCAGATTTTAATAAATAACTAAAAAAATTTAAATTAAGTGCTTTATAATGATGGCAGGCTGCAATACAATTGAAAAAAAAGATGAAAAACATAAACAAGCAGCGAAAACATCCTAGCAAAGAGCATTTAAACTCCTCTGTGATTTAGGTATTTATCGGAAACTGACTGAAAAGCATGAGCAATCAGTTAAATGATGTGGTCAGAGCATTTAAAACTTTAAACCCAGGTATAAAACTTTAAAATCAATCCAGAAATGGTCAGAAAGTCACAGATGCCAAGACTGGTATTATGTCTTTTCTTAATACCATTAAAAAGACGAGCTGAAGCCTTCTGATTTATTTGTAAATGCAGAGAAAAGGGATCCAGAGTCAAAAAATTACAATAATCAAGATGAGAAGTACTACATTTATTGTAACAAATTATAAGAAATGTAAGACAACCATAAATATTTTTTGTTTATTTCACAATAAACATTGTTGACATACATAATTTAGCTTTACATCAATGCAGGAGTTGGTTATCTGCTCTGATCTACATCAGCTCTAAACTGGTCTGTTCTGGTCACATTATCTTTTCTACTAAAACTCAACTTTACCAGAGGTTGTTTTGCAGAAGAGATGATATGGATGAACACGCTTCAATTACCAGTCAGCGGAAAAACAAAACACACAAGCTGAATGGGCTTTTACAGGATCCAATAATAGAATGTCTGATTTAGCTCACACCTCTCACATTCACTGGAATGAGTGCTGCGATCGTATGTTGCAGAAAACAAATGCTACTCACAGGAAAAGCATGACGTGTGTTTGTGTCCATGGCAGCTGCGACATGCAAACACCATTAAATAAAGTCATAAAGATTGACTCCACACCACACGGCGCTTCGTATACAGCCAGATACGGAAATGTTAGTTTAGCTGTGTGTTGACTAAGACCGTTGTTTCTGCTGGATAACTGGTGATCCCAGTCCTCCTCAGTCCTGCATCAGTTTGCGTTTAACAGTTGAACTCTCAGATGAGAGCTGAACAAAAAGAGCTCCTGCAGCGGTTCGTGCCCTCAGCTCGAACATGTCGTAATCATGGGCCCATTCCACGTTTCCCCAGCGTCGGATCTGTCAAGGAGGCAAAACATTAAATGGTTTGAATATTTTTCCAAGAAAAGCTCTATCAATATCTTGTATCACAAACTAATAATCAAAGGTTCTTTGTACGCCGAGTCACTGACGCACAAATATATGCAAACACCACCATTAATATCTGGTTAGACGTCTGTTAGCAAGCTGTCTCTTGCGCCACACTCGTTTTGCAGCCATCAGTAACCTCCTGGGTGAATTCTGGCTGATATTCGATCGCTCTTCTTGGCAGAATAGGTAGAGTTCATTTAAACTGGTTGGTTTCTTGGCACCGATCTGGATTTGAAGCAAACTTGAGGTCACGGTTTTGGGAAGGGCATTCTAGGAGCTCAGTGTTAGTCCAGTTCATGGTAGGCTTGAGACTTGGGGGACTGTTCCTGAACATCTAAACCAACGTCCTTTCATTTGAGGATGACAGATTGGGTCTTCTTCCAGAAAGATGTGACGTCTAAATAAATTTTACTTAAGTAAAATTGTTTGAACTGATTATCTAAGAATCTGAAGTTTCTTAGAAATGACAAAGAGACTTCCTCAACTTGTTTAAAGGCACACTACGTAACTTTTTCATATTTTAAATCTTGTCCTTGATCCAGTCTGTGCTAATCTGACCCTTTACAGGTTAATGAAAAGTCACTATCTGCTTGGATCCAGAATACAACGTTTGTAACTTCTGAGTCTCTGGTCCGGTGCCCTGAAGTCTCACAAAGTCACGTGTCTCACGAGGGTTAGGCTAACCCAATGTGGCTAGCTGTTATGCTAGCTCCGGAGTGTTTTTAGCTCGTGATTCCTGATTTTTTCCCATCTCTCCCTGCTTGAACAGCTGATTTCTTTAAATGAGTGATGAACCGCTCCAGTGAAGGCTGAGGAGACATTTCAGCAGTTAGATTTAGGTGTTTCTGAGCAAAGACAATGCTAACGTTTTTATGACAGTGTTTAAAACGGACACTAGGGGGTGCCAAATCAAGCAAAACTGCATAGTGTGCCTTTAAATCTACAAATTTCCTTCTAAAATCTACTTTCATAGATTTAGCGGTATGGAGTCGCTCAGCAGAATGAAGCTTTCAGATCATTCCTACCTGGTATTCCTCCTCCAGCCTGGAAAGCAGCACAGCTTGCTCTACGCTCAGATATCTGTCGATCATCCCCAGAGACAGAACCACAGACTTCAGCTGGGTGATCACAAACTCAAGTCCTAATCAGGAGCAACCAAACAAATTTAAATTACCACAAAAAGACTCTTTCCAAAGTGGAATCTAAATGTTCTGGGTGTTTCACCTGTCAGGGACCAGAGGCTGTAGGAACTCAGGTGTTGTCTGAACGTGTCTTTGGTTGCTTCTGGAATCTGAGGACCCAAAATACTGGACGAGGAGCCGATAGTGACATTGTATCTGCCATGCAGTCATGAAAGATAAATATTTAACCCTCAGGGGCAAGGTTTGCATGTCTTTAACACAAGAAGATGAGTTCTCATCATAATAAAACTTATTGTTACCGGTTTTCAATCCAGTGCTGCACGGGGTCCCACTCATTCCTCTGGAGCTCCACCAAACCAGGAGGTTCATCGACTCTGTAGCTGCATCAGACACACAAATTAAAGCAGCTCCCACCAAAATCATTTCACTAAATATCTGATGGACGTCTTAATTCTGCCTAAAATTACGGTGGCCCAAAAGGTTCAACAAATACAAAAGCCACAACAAAGCCACAAAAAGGCTTTTTGTTGTCGTGTTGCGACTTTTGTTGTCGTGTTGCGGCTTTTGTTGTCGTGTTGCGGCTTTTTGTTGTCGTGTTGTGGCTTTTTGTTGTCGTGTTGTGGCTTTTGTTGTCGTGTTGTGGCTTTTGTTGTCGTGTTGTGGCTTTTGTTGTCGTGTTGTGGCTTTTTGTTGTTGTGGCTTTTTGTTGTTGTGGCTTTTTGTTGTTGTGGCTTTTTGTTGTTGTGTTGTGGCTTTTTGTTGTTGTGGCTTTTTGTTGTCGTGTTGTGGCTTTTTGTTGTCATGTTGTGGCTTTTGTTGTCGTGTTGTGGCTTTTTGTTGTCGTGTTTTGGCTTTTGTTGTCGTGGTGTGGCTTTTTGTTGTCGTGTTGGGGGTTTTTGTTGTCGTGTTGTGGCTTTTTGTTGTCGTGTTGTGGCTTTTGTTGTCGTGTTGTGGCTTTTTGTTGTCGTGTTGTGGCTTTTTGTTGTCGTGTTGTGGCTTTTTGTTGTCGTGTTGTGGCTTTTTGTTGTCGTGTTGTGGCTTTTTGTTGTTGTGGCTTTTTGTTTTCGTGTTGTGGCTTTTTGTTGTTGTGGCTTGTTGTTGTCGTGTTGTGGCTTTTGTTGTCGTGTTGGGGCTTTTGTTGTCGTGTTGTGGCTTTTGTTGTCGTGTTGTGGCTTTTTGTTGTCGTGTTGTGGCTTTTTGTTGTTGTGGCTTTTTGTTGTCGTGTTGTGGCTTTTGTTGTCGTGTTGTGGCTTTTTGTTGTCGTGTTGTGGCTTTTTGTTGTCGTGTTGTGGCTTTTTGTTGTCGTGTTGTGGCTTTTGTTGTCGTGTTGTGGCTTTTTGTTGTTGTGTTGTGGCTTTTTGTTGTCGTGTTGTGGCTTTTTGTTGTTGTGGTTTTTTGTTTTTGTGTTGTGGCTTTTTGTTGTTGTGTTGTGGCTTTTTGTTGTCGTGTTGTGGCTTTTGTTGTCGTGTTGTGGCTTTTTGTTGTCGTGTTGTGGCTTTTGTTGTCGTGTTGTGGCTTTTTGTTGTTGTGGCTTTTTGTTGTCGTGTTGTGGATTTTTGTTGTTGTGGCTTTTTGTTGTCGTGTTGTGGCTTTTTGTTGTTGTGTTGTGGCTTTTTGTTGTTGTGTTGTGGCTTTTTGTTGTCGTGTTGTGGCTTTTTGTTGTCGTGTTGTGGCTTTTTGTTGTCGTGTTGTGGCTTTTGTTGTCGGGTTGTGGCTTTTTGTTGTCGTGTTGTGGCTTTTTGTTGTCGTGTTGTGGCTTTTTGTTGTCGTTTTGTGGCTTTTGTTGTCGTGTTGTGGCTTTTTGTTGTCGTGTTGTGGCTTTTGTTGTCGTGTTGTGGCTTTTGTTGTCGTGTTGTGGCTTTTGTTGTCGTGTTGTGGCTTTTTGTTGTCGTGTTGTGGCTTTTTGTTGTCGTGTTGTGGTTTTTGTTGTCGTGTTGTGGCTTTTTGTTGTCGTGTTGTGGCTTTTTGTTGTCGTGTTGTGGCTTTTTGTTGTTGTGTTGTGGCTTTTTGTTGTCGTGTTGTGGCTTTTTGTTGTCGTGTTGTGGCTTTTGTTGTCGTGTTGTGGCTTTTTGTTGTTGTGGCTTTTTGTTGTTGTGTTGTGGCTTTTTGTTGTCGTGTTGTGGCTTTTTGTTGTCGTGTTGTGGCTTTTTGTTGTCGTGTTGTGGCTTTTTGTTGTCGTGTTGTGGCTTTTTGTTGTCGTGTTGTGGCTTTTTGTTTTCGTGTTGTGGCTTTTTGTTGTTGTGGCTTTTTGTTGTTGTGGCTTTTTGTTGTTGTGGCTTTTTGTTGTTGTGGCTTTTTGTTGTTGTGTTGTGGCTTTTTGTTGTTGTGGCTTTTTGTTGTTGTGTTGTGGCTTTTTGTTGTTGTGTTGTGTTTTTTGTTGTCGTGTTGTGGCTTTTTGTTGTTGTGGCTTTTTGTTTTCGTGTTGTGGCTTTTGTTGTCGTGTTGTGGCTTTTTGTTGTCGTGTTGTGGCTTTTTGTTGTCGTGTTGTGGCTTTTTGTTGTGGTGTTGGGGTTTTTGTTGTTGTGTTGTGGCTTTTTGTTGTCGTGTTGTGGCTTTTTGTTTTCGTGTTGTGGCTTTTTGTTGTTGTGGCTTTTTGTTGTTGTGGCTTTTTGTTGTTGTGTTGTGGCTTTTTGTTGTCGTGTTGTGGCTTTTTGTTGTTGTGGCTTTTTGTTGTCGTGTTGTGGCTTTTTGTTGTCGTGTTGTGGCTTTTTGTTGTCATGTTGTGGCTTTTGTTGTCGTGTTGTGGCTTTTTGTTGTCGTGTTGTGGCTTTTGTTGTCGTTGAACCTTCTGGGCCACCGTATAAAATATCTCATTTATGTACAGAACAAAATTATTCTGAGACATTCAAAGAGAGGTGCAGAAAAAACCAACAATAAGAAGTCGATTTAGTTTAACTGAAGCTGACATACTGGTCTTTGAAAAACAGTCACGATGACTGAGATTTCACTTTTAATAATCATTGTTACTACTTATTTTACAGAGATAAAAAAAAAAGAAATGTAGAGAGTAGATAAGAGCAAAATGGAGTTATTTGGACATTATTTGAACTAGAAACGTTTTTGGGGATTAATAATTAGAGACCAGCAGTAGAGTAAGGAAGATATTTCTAAAACACACAAAGCACCTCATAAAATAACAGCTCTGATTTTATTTGGTTGACTGGAAAAAAGAAAAATTAGTCGCAAGTGGGTCGAAAAAGCAAAAATGATTTTGTTTATTATGAGAATAAATCTATACAAACCAACCTGGTTCTATGTGAGAACCTGCACTGTTAGAATGATTTTTTTTTTATTCACTTCAGTCTGAAATCTATCCTGCCACCAATTTGAGCTCTTCTTTCATGCAGTCAAGGCCCCGATGTATAAATACTGGTTATATTAACCCTTCTGAAGTATTAGTTTACAGGATTTAGTGTCAATAAATGAATAACTGTTAGAAACGGATGTAATCGTAAAAGGTTTACCAAATAGTGTCTGTTTCCAGATACTTGAGAGCAGCAGTGATCATCTGGTCCTTGTTGCGCTGAGTGGGATTATCCAGAGCCGTGTTGCATAGAGTCGTCTGCAGGAAGAGTTTAACAAGAAGAACAGTTCAGTTATTAGTTAAAAACCCTTAGGTAACCAGTATCTATACGTTAAGTTCTGTGCGATACTGGACAATAAGTTTTGTTAATAACAGTGGAGTAAACACAACTTAAGTGTTATTACAGAGATAATAGAGGGAAATGAGCACATCTTTTTAGAAATGTATTACAAATGCATGTTTTTGTGTGGATTGTCAAATGCTGTACCAGATGCATGGTGTAGAACTTAAGCGTGTCCCTTTGAGCATCCCACTCTGTTGCCACGGCGATGGCCAGGGCTTCATTAGGCACAGTGAACAGCTTCCCACCTGGAGTTTTCAGCTTCCTTCGGTCAAGGTTAACCTCATATAAACCACCTGTACAAATGATCATTATCATTTTATTTAAGATCAACAATATGCAGAGGAAATTATGCCAATATACAAATGAATTGAAAGAAAATATCTCTTACCTTCACCTTGGGATATGCTTACATCTTGATAAAATCTCTTCCTCTCTGGTCAACAGCACGTCACACCAGAAAACACTTATTAAGGTTAAAAACACACAAATCATCATAAAACGGAATTACTGTTACTATTTATCTTACCTGATGTGGCGGTGGAATACCTCCGCGTACACCTGGAGTGCTGATGCCTCGGACACACTTTACAAAGAGAAATGACACTTCCAAACTGACTCTGGAGTCTAACAATACTTCTAAACATGGCTTCAATTATGGATTTATAGCGCCTTTAAGTAAAGCTAATAACATTAGCCTGCGGAGCTCTTTCTGACAGTTTCTCACTGAAAATAGGACAACATTGTGAACGAGATGCTAGTATTTATACTGAACATTTACAACCCACTTCTGCCTTTTAGCACAAGCTCCTGCGTTTAAACGCACGCGTGACCTTCGACGGTCGGTTGATGTTGTCGTAAACTGCTTTATGTGTTGGGAATTGTAGTTTTTCGTGGTCGATATGTCGCATTACACCGCCTTACAAAACAGGAAAGGAACTACACCCAGACAGTCACGTAAAACCTTCCGCACGTTCGGCCAATGGGCTTTCAGAATCTTTGCAAGCTAACCTCGTTTGACCAATCAGAGAGGTGAATGCTCCTGGCTACAGCGCAGCGTCGAAGTCCACTTACTTCTCGGGCAGCTTGGTAAACTGTGCTTTTGGGGAATTAAGTGAAATTTGAATGTTGTTGAGCCTATTCAGTGTATGTTTAGCTGTTTGTAGAAGCCAGCTTAGCCTTTTGACCGCGGTTGGTGTCCAGCCAGCGAAGCGGGAGCCATGCCAGTCCCTGCTGGATACATCAGCGATTCCTCCGCAGCGGCCTTTACATCCTCGGCCTCGCTTATCCCTCCACCGCCAATAAACACTCAGCAGCCCGGCGTCGTCACGTCGCTGCTGTACAGCGGCTCCAAGTTCAGGGGCCACCAGAAAAGCAAAGGAAACTCATACGATGTGGAGGTTGTTTTACAGGTGGGAACTGAAATGTGTTTACTGTAATTAATTAAAATTTTTATGATGTGTCAAACTGGCCGTGCGATGATTGACAGCTGAACAATCTGTCCTACATAAAACAGGTCATTAATATTTTACTTGGCAATGAAGTAATTCAGTGTCACTAAGTGCAGCTTTAAAGGTCGAATTATTGATAAATGTTTATTTAAAGGACCCGCATATTTAAAGCTGCTTTTATATGTTAAAAATGACACATATCATGGGATTCACACTAAATACTATGCAAATGTAGAGTAATACAGTCATATTGTAGACTTGAATGATGACAGTCTTGTTTTTCTTGTTAAAGCATGTCACAATGGAAGATTCCTACTTGTGTGGTTACCTGAAGATAAAAGGTTTGACAGAGGTGAGTAGGGACACTTGCTGAAATGTGTTGCTTGTAGACAGATAACTGTGTTTTTGATTTGTATATTTAATCTTAAAGGTCTCTATACATGCATTTCAATTTAATTTAAGCTATAGCGTTCTAATTCTAGTGCATTTTATGTATTTGCTATTGGACTAATGATCTCTAAACCTTTTAAAATAATAATTTTTGTTTCAGTTGAATGTTTTTATTTAAAGCAGAACCATCAATAAGATGAATAATTTATTGCTGAATAAACTGGCCATTTTCTGAGGCAGCAAATCAGTGCCCAAACATATCACTTAAGTTCTACCGCTGTGCTTCTCAGTGTAATTGATCATAGATAAAACTCTAACTTTATGTAGATGTCTGTAAATTCAGCAGGTGAAGGTTAGAAGTAAAATTGCCCAAATTAAACTTTTGGAGAGCGAGGATCCTTTCCAGTGGACCTTATAGTTCTGCCACACTCCCTCTCACGTTTATGATGATGAATATGAAATTCTAAATATTAGGGTTTACAGGTTTTCAAATTAAAGTAACGTCCAGTGATAATTCAATATAGAATCCAAAATTAGAGGAAAAAACAAGTACTTTCAAAATTATCCGTTGGTTAATTAAATTATAGCAATATCCGCATGTACATAGATCATGTAAAACAATTTTAAAATGCTAAATCTGTTGATTTTGACCTGATATAAAATTGTAATAAAGTTTTTAAATGGTTTATTACATTTTATATTGTATGAATAATGAACAAATCTGTTTATTCAAAGTCTAAATAGCCTGTTTTTGCCTGTAAAAAACAAAGTTTTCTTATTAAAATTGACCCTAAATCTGGCAGATGAACTGAGTTTTGGCTGTGATGTTTCTTCATTCACAAATTAGAAAAGACTAACCGTCTTTCAGGCTGGTAAAACGAAACAAACCTCCATTTGTCTGTTTTTCTAGGAATATCCAACGTTAACCACATTTTTTGCCGGAGAGATTATCAGCAGGAAGCGCCCGTTTCTCACTCGGAAGTGGGACGCAGATGAGGATGTAGATCGTAAACACTGGGTAAGGCGAAACGTTCTTCACAATCTGCAAACGTCTGCCTGAATAAACAGGCGTTTTGTAACAAACTCTTGTTATATTCAGGGGAAGTTCCAGGCGTTTTACCAGTACGCAAAGACGTTTAACTCCGATGAGTTTGACTACGAGGATCTGAAGAACTCTGATTATATTTTCATGAGGTGGAAGGTAAGACGCTCCCTGGATTTGACCAGACAGAGCAGAGCGTTTAAATAAGTTATTATTAAACCACTGTTCTTCTCATGTCCCACTCAGGAGCAGTTTCTGGTTCCAGACCACACGATCAAAGACATCAGCGGCGCTTCCTTTGCTGGTTTCTACTACATCTGCTTCCAGAAATCCACAGCAACAATTGAGGGCTACTACTACCACCGGAGCTCTGAATGGTAACGCAGCATCATACAATGTATTTAATATGACACACAGCCCAGAATTCAGCAAAGGGCTGCAGGTCTTTTGTGATTGTAATATGGAATTTAGCATTTAATTCACAAAGGTGCCTCATTCTGTGCTGCTAAATAAGATAAAGATGCTTCTGCAGGACTTTTACTTCACAACAGATCATCAGGAAAAACATGATCTCTTCCTTTAATGAGTACCAGAATGTTCTATGAAAGAATTCTTAAATGTGAAAACATCCTGGTTCTGCTGTTTTACCTTCAGAACAAAAATAAACTACGATTTTAGAACATTTGAGCAAAAACTGCTTCACAAACTCTTTCCTGGGTCGAGATTCCTGACTGGTCCTGTGTTGTTGTTGCAGGTACCAGTCTCTAAACCTCACCCATGTTCCTGAACACAGCGCAGCCATCTACGAGTTCCGGTGACCGCCGTCGGCCTCGGGCGTCTCTTGTTGGAAACGCAGACGTCTGCAGATGCTACTGAGAAGGAAAACAGACTCCAGCCTGGGGATGAGAATTTGACCATTTGAGACCCTCAAACTCTCACTTTTTCCCGATTGACAGCTGGCGTTGAGCACGCAGGACTTTGGACTAATGAATGTATGGACTAGTGAAAACAGAAAGAGGAAAAGTGCATTTTAATGCTCGCTGGATGGAGCTTGTGAAGTGGGAACCAGCAGCAGAGATCTCCTTTTATTTTATTTGTTTTAATGTCTGGTTTTAAAGCATCGTAAATCTACACACTTCACGAGCCTGGTTGGGGATTTCCCTTCTCGGTTTGCAAATAGGAACGTCTTCAGCTTTCATCTAACGGGATGATGCCTGTTGACAAGGACCCGCCTGAGGAGTCTGATTAAAACAACCTGAACGGAAGAAAACCGCCAAGTCTGAGAGGAGAGAAGTTTGTTATTGGAGCTCGTTGAGTTTTAATAATCCAACAGCTAGAAAGACAGTATTTTTAAGCTAATCTGAGTTTTTGTTTGGCTGCCAAGAGTATATTTTCTTATTTTACTCTTAATGATGAACAATGAGTGGCACTTTTTCAAAGGTACAATCTGGGAGATTCCTGAAATAAGCTTTTATTCCCATCATGTTCACACACTCACTTTTGAGATGATCACATAGGATTGCTGTGGATTTTCTGTTTCTTTGCACAGATTATATGTTACTCATAATTTTAAACACACCAATCCTCAAAGGTCAAGACTGGTTTTAATGTCAGGAGAGTTTAGAGCCAAAAAGAAAACCGAACAACCCCCTCGTTTTGCTTTAAACAAAAACTCCTTTTGTTCCGATTCCCTCCATTTTCCCTCAACTATGCAACACTTTAGAGATCTCCAAACACAAAACTCTAAGTCTTCAGAGGTGAAATTTTATTCTATCCTTCTAATATATATATATATATAAATATATGTTAAAAAGTTTTATCTTCATGAACAGAAACTATTTTTGTTAAGCGACCACACACTCCCCGCGGATCGTGCTCCTCTTCCATGTGATTGTGCCATCTTTTTCAAGTTTGCCAGAGTTGTAATATGACAGACCCAAGGTGTGTTTGTGAATACGTCTGGAGTTGATCAATGGTGTGACTGTAAAGAGTGGACTGTGGATTTAAAAACAAACAAAAAACATCACTGTGTTTTTGCTTGATTTGTGTACTTTCTCTTCAGATTTCTGTTTCTGATCTAAATATTCTAACCCTAATGGATTAAAGTAGCTTCATATGAGAGCCTGGACAGGAACTAGAGCGTCTGTTATCCTGTACTGCCACCTGGTGAGACATGTTTCACAGTACAGTTGAAAACCTTTTGCAAACATTGAAGACGCCCTCAGCTTCCTGTCTGGTATTTTAGTATCAGATCTCCACCTATGTTGAGTCGGTGCTGCAAAATGCATCCAGGGTTCAAATGTTTAATATTTCTAACGTGAAACTGGTGGTGTGAAGAGAAAATTGTCCCGTGAACTTAGGAGGTTGGAGCCGTTTTAAGGGTGCTACCATACACTCTGGAAACGGATCCATTTCAATTTAGCTCGTCCTCACTGTCCTGGACCCAAATCCTGTGTCGTAAAAGAGAAATAAGCTGAAGATCATTTTAAAATTACACTAAAAACACTTCATAATGGCAGGAAAAATCCCTTTAAATTTATAAAAGTTAGTCTTTTCAAGCCTAACATGTTTTGAATTTCATCTTACTAATATAAACAAATTTTCCCAAAACAGCCAAAAAGAAGAAAGAACCAATAATCATTTATACTGCTAAAAAGTGTAAAGGAACCCTTTCAGTCAGAGCCTGGTATCATGTAGGGTCAAGTATACTCGATATATTGCAGATTTTTTCACATGGGATGTATTAAAATGCCTATATCGTAAACATCGAGTATAAACTGTAATGGCAAATTTAAGCCATCTGCTTGTACACTGCAAAAACTGATTTCTAAGAAAGTAAAATAGCCTTGTTTTTAGACATTTTGACTTATTTTTGTCTAAAATGAAAATATATCCTACAGCCCTACTTGAAATAGGCCAAATCTTCTTAAATATGGTCAAATTTTCTAGATTTGAGCAAAAAAATCTGCCAATAGGGTAAGCTAAATTTGCTTGGCTAGATTCCTTAAAACTAGCAAAATTTTCTGCATAGAACAATTGGCTAGTTTCTAAATTGTAGAATATTATTAGACTATAAAAGTCCCTGAAGAAACTTTGAGAGGGCGTGCTACCGGCGGCAATAAATTTTAATACCTGCTGTTTAGAGTCCAAAGTCCCATGACTATTTTAAACCAAGAATGACGTTTCTATGTGGAAGTGTGTCGAAATGGCAGGCTCTCAAATATCAGTAATTTTTTGCTGAAAATCAAAGGGCTAATCTGTTTTTGCGCAATTTCTGCCGTAGTCTTTTGTGAATAACTTTGCAATAGTTAATTGAAATGCTACGGGAATTTCAACCAAGCATCAGATGAACAAGCCGGTCGATATGATATATAATTTGTATAGGTTCCCCCTCTTGTTAGCGTCTGAAATGCCCAAAAACCTAATTTCATGCTAACGTGTTAGCATTAGCATGCTAGCATGCTAACCTTGTGCTTGACCTGTCCCCATGCCAAAAGTGAAAATATTTTATCATTAGCATGCTAACATGCAAAGGTTAGCTTTAGGATGTTAGCATGCTAATGCTAACGTTAGTATGCTAAATAACTGAATGAGTCTAGATTGTATAACATTATTAGATTAATGACATAATGGCTGAGCAGATACCTGGAAACTGTTGTATAAATATAACTAACATCCTGAAACCCGACAATGGAAGGCCTTACAAAAACCTCTGATCATTCTGATCCTAACCCCTCCTCCTCTCAGGTTCCATCATTCATAACTCACTCAGACTATTACAGGAACAGCTGTCCAAGGAAGTTAAACAGATGTTATTACTAATTATATCATTGTTGACTGAGCCTGTTTTTGTTTCCTTCCTCTCAGTCTAGAGATGTACTTCCTCCAGCATGGTCCTCCTGACTAAAGCTCCTTTCCAGGAAGGCATCCTGACTAGATGACTAATCAACTCCGCTGCCTCCTCTCCGTTTAGAGGAGCAGTGGTTCTATTCTGAGTCCCTTCTGGATGTCTGTTCTGAGCTCCTCACCCTACTAATGCTGAGCCCGGTCACCCTGCAGCTCCTTTCAGCCGATGTACTTTTGGTCATTACCCTAAGCTCATGACCAGGTGAGGATTGGATCATCTGGTAAATCGAGAGCCTTGCTTTCTGGCTCAGCTCCTTCTTCATAACAGACCAGTTCAGCATCCATCACTGCAGACGCTGCCCTGATCTGCCGATTTTCTTCCTTTTCTCATCGTGGACAAGAACTTCTTCACATGAGGTTGGACCTCTCCCCTGACCCAGACTTGGCTAAGCCACCCTTTTCTGGTCGAGAACCATGTCTCAGATTTGGAGGTGCTGATCCTCATCCCAGCTGCTTCACATTTGGCTGTGAACCCCCCCCCCCCCCCCCCCCCCCCCCCC